>JAULKM010132251.1:0-19312 GCA_032355605.1 Rubia tinctorum
GAGTTACGAGTAAAGTTTTTACTTTTTGCACTTAGGTCTCTCCAAGAAAGTTGGAGTTGTCGAATCACGAAATTGGCAACATCAAAATGCAATTCAGTAATATACGATTGCAACTTTGCAATTTTGGGCATGTATGGATGTATGGAAGGGTCTCGAAAATCAACGTTGATTATTTCTACACATTCTTGAAAAATGATAATGTGGCCCAAAATTTGTTACCCCATTATACATTGCTCAAAAATACACGATTTTTGCTATTCTTACCTAAATATAGAAATATTAAATTAAAAATTGTCATTCACCCACTACCGGTGCTGGAAAATATTAAATTCATACATTTTTTTCAAAGACACCGGTATTCAGTGTATCGGTGCTAGATTTATTCATAGGCATTGGTATTTAGAGTACCGGTGCTGGATTTATTCATAGGCACCGATATTTTAGTTTCGTAGCATCGGTAGCACTAACATATCGGTCCCTATGTACCTATTATCCAGTAGTGTTTGGCCTTGAAGGAAGACAGGCTCCGCACGAGCTTACTCACATTCATACATGTCACAAGACAAAGAGAATCAAATTGAATAAACAAACCGACAAGAAAATGGCACAGGAAATAAAAGATCAGCTATAAACTGTTAGGTACACAAGAGGATACATACAATGGCACCAAAAAGGGCATATTAAGTTCCCTAAAGAGGCCATCTGTTAGAAGGTGCTGGTAATTCATAGAAAACTGACTCAACGTTTTGATTTAATGCCTTATCGCCTCAACGTCAGAATCACGTGGCCAATGTTTTTTAGCTCGCATGGAGACAACTGGGAAAAAGGCCGCTGCGAGGGGAATCACCTAACTACAGTTCCTCCTTGACAAACACAAATCGATCTTTCTAGTCGAGATGAGAGGGAAGGTTGGGGAAGATCTTGTCTGACCCAAGCGCGTCACCCATGCAAAACTTTAAACGAACCCAGTCGGGATACTCCATTGCAGAAAAGCAAACCCATAAAAAATGGTCAATCATCAGGACGATGGAGTGTGATCGTCACAAAGTCTCGAAGGCAACCATCACCCAAATGGAAATTGGAGTTATCTGGTACATTGGGTAACAGTAATGGAGGAGAACAAATGGGAAAAAGTCATTCAACGGGAAGCGGAGACCATAATCATTCACAGACTCAAGGTAGATTGGGATGGTCTTGGGAGGCGCATGCAGTACGATCTTCCCTTTGTTCGGTAGAACGAAGGCGTCCTCGAAAAGGGACTCGCCACCTGGGGAGACCTTCAAGAGGTTAAACCAAGCATTATGCTAGGATTGGGTCTCACAAGTTAACTCACTTGTTTTGGCACTCTTACTAATGCCCATGGAAACTGAGATGGTGTTTTTTGGAAATGGGGAGATAGAAAGACAAATCTCTTATGAAAGTAATAATAAGGATGTGTTAAGTGCAGCATGAAAAGGGGCAATTTAGCACGACGTCCAATCACAAGATGGGTCATGTAAAACCGCTTGACATAAAAAGCAACCACATTTCAAAAACGTGGGCCACACCTTCCGATCCCAAACCTCCCCTTAATGAAAATTGGGCTTCCAACCCAGCACCTAGGCCCAAACATGAGGCAAAAATGAAGACTCGAGAAGGAGTCAGGAGATGTCCAAACTGGCCTGAGAAGAAGATACAAAAAAGATCGCATGTTTACCGTAGCGGCACGCTCCTTGCCCACAAAAATGGCGTATCAATCAGAACCTTTCCAAATCCAGGAAACATGTGCCTCCCGATCAATATAACACTGGTCATCAAGACGAGAGGGCGGGAAAATGACTTGCCGTCCTGGAAACCCTAACCTGCATGGTCTTGACCTTGTAAACGTCACGGGTCTGTATAGAAAACCACGGTGGCACGTTGTTGTCAGATCATGAGTAGTCAACCCGCCCCGATATATAAAAACACTCCATCAACGTATAAAGGGAGGTAAACGCACAAAGCCTGGTCAATCAACTCATTCCCACATAATTTCTCCTCTGATCTCTTACTTGGTCATTGGAGCAGTACCGTCGAGAAGTCGTCGTGCCTAATTGCTCTTCTTCTTGCCTGCATGAGCATGTTCACAATCATCTAGGTGAAAGAAAGTGCCGAATTTTATCAGGCATCATCAGTTATCATCAGTTATCATACTTTTAATTGAATTTTTCATATTCTACCGTAGAGCCTAACTTGATAAACCCTGGTAGCTGGCTTTGGAGGTTCACTTCAACACAAATTTTCAGAGCTAATGGTATAGTAAGCTTTTCTATGGCACTGTCCGATTTGATGTAAATCTCAATCTGGTTCTTGATACCTTTAATTGATGGAACATTGTAGTAGTGGAGCTGAACATATGTTATTGTAACCCAAGCTGGAACAATTGACGATTCTGTATTTGGTTTGAAGTCGGGCGTCCATCTCTAAACCTTCATATTAATATCATTGTAAGGTCACATCGCCTTTATCCAACACTTTTGGAAGTCTTTATTCTGGAGTTGGATTAGAATGTTTTGAAAATCGATTGCCCTCAATTAATACTTTCCGGTGAAGCCTATTGTCTTGAAATCAGCTTCGATCATGTCCCTCGTTGGCTATCCCTTCAGGAAATTTCCTATTAGCACTTTGATGTAGTGGACAGCGAGCTACATGTTGGATATGCTCCTATGAGTACAGAACCGAATGTTCTCCTTTGAAGTGAAGGGTTGGTGTTTGGTCAGGATAACTAGGGAGTGAGGTTGCAATCGGTGGATTTTTGGCTTGGAGAGCTTGTGTGAAGTAATTGGCTATTGTAGCCGCCACAGCGGCGGTTTATAGGTTTCACCCAGATGGTGTGAGTGGGTGGTAGTCTAGGTGTTTTCTAGTGAAAGTAGATCTAAGATGTATTCGTTGCAAAGTACAGTTTAGATAGAACGATGAGCGTGTGTTTTTTAGAGATTAAAAAATTGAGACATTAAACACTGAAGTGGAATTCACCAGTTTTCAGAGAAAACCAAGTCAAAAAACTAACTTGCATAAGGAAAAAAACCACTAGTTCGAATAACCCCTTCTGAAATTGGAAGCAAGGACCAAGTTCATAGAGCCAGTTATAAAGCCAAAGTACTACATGTGGTCACGGCAAAAAGACACAATTTGCCAGAGTGAAAAAAGCAATATTAAAGTAAATGTCATCGACTAAAATCTTCTACTTATTCAAAGTGCAGATCACCAAGGTCACTGAAATTGGGAGAACAGAGCTTTAGACCTCTTGTTCTAATGGGTCAATGGTCATGTGTTCCTGAAAATGGCAACGTCGAAATGCAGAGCCGCCGGGTCCACCAATTCGAACACGCAGACATCCGCCACGCGAAGTTCGTTATCCAACGCGAACTCCTTCCACCCCTTCAAAATATGAGTTTTCCGTCCTCCGCGGTAAAAGCTGCAAGTCAGAGTCCAAACTTTGTTGACCCCCGGAACACCGACCCACAGAATACATTGGTTGTTGGTGTTGTTGACGATGTCCGTGGGCAAGAAATCCCAGACACAGCTCAGATTCAACGACAGAATATATCTATGAGTGACATAAGATGGCTGCATAAAACTCAGAAAAAAAGCATTCTCAGACTCAAAACCCTCAGCTTCTCGGTAGGAACCAAACCGTTTCTTCTTATCAAGGCCGATAGTAGTCTGAAGAAGACCTGGGCTCTCATCGAATTCCGACATCTCCTCGTCATCTTCGTCGTCCATGGGATATTCAATCTCGGTACCACTGGGGTCCATGATAATGACGGTGAATTTGGCGCTGCCTTGGTACTTAAAGTACAGAAAATGGCGGGGTTCGATTGCGTAATAAGCAGCGAACTCTTCCCAACCTTGACCTAGCCAGAGTCCGGAGTCGGTTCGGCGGAGGTGTACGGACCATGAAGCACCGGTTGGGACCTTGAGAGTAACGGCGGTGATGGTGGCGAGGGAATGTCCATGCTTGGTCATGAACAGAGTGGGGAGCCGGATGCCTTGGCTGACCGGGGAGAAGACGATTCGGAAGAATTTGGAGGACCCTTCGCCGTGCTCTTCCATGTCCACTTTTCGCTTCACAATTCGAGGGTTTGCTTTTCTTCTCCGGCGGCAGAACTGTATAACTTGGCGCTTTAGGTTTAGGCCCACATTGGGTTTTCCTTTTTATTCTTTTTATACAGTATCTGAGTTTTTAATTGCTGATTTTGTTACTCCTTGTGTCCTTTACTCCCAACAAGAAAACACTCTTTTACTTGATCTATTATCCTCCCGACCCCACACACTTTTCTTTTTATGTTGTTTCAATCAAATGTGTATACTTTGAAAACTTACTTTATTTGGCAAATTTTGATACCCCAAATTCCACTTCTACTTTTAATGAATTCTACAATTTAAATTTTTTACCAAACATTAATACAACTTCCAAAACTCCTATCCCACCAATCTTTTTCCTTTTTTTTATTCTCACATACCCCCTCTAGTTGAGATTGAATATCAACCATACCTCCTTTTCATTATTTAAGAAAAGAAAAATAAGTGGTTGAGATTGTATTGGAAGAGTAAAAAGTAAATTGAATGGATGAAAATAAGCTAAACTTTGTCAAAAGGGGAATGAGGCATTGTTAAAAAATCAAACAAAAAAAATGAGTCAATGTTAGGAAATTGGAGAGGGTACTAAATCTGAATTCAAACTCACTATCCATTCCTATTCCTCATTTAAAACCCCTACAACCTTCACATTTATTTCCACCACCCAAACCGCCCATGTGAACCAATGGGAGCAGTCTTGGGCAGTGGAATTTACGTGATTCTGATTCATTTACTCTCTCTCACTGAGTTCATATCTCTTATTCACTCTCTGGAATCTTCTCTCATGCGCTCCATTCTCTCTCAAACCATAGATATGAAAATTGAAAATCGTCTTCGTCTGAGCCATCTTCTCTATCATTTGCATCTTCTCACACCCATAAAGTCCTTTTTAATGGAAGGTTTCACCTTCTCCTCTGGCGATTCATACCGTAGTTGCTCCAAATATTACGTTCACAACAGTCATTCACCTATAGAGTCCGTTCCCAAGACGGAGGCAGATGATGCCACCTCCGCCTAGAGGGCTGACGGCACCCTTGATGAACCACCGGCGTCGACGACTTGTCGTAACCTCCGTGTTGCAGATCTAGTCAATCCCCATTTTGATATCGGCCTGATTTACCCCTCATCATTAATTAAGACTGTGCATGAGGATTGTAAGAGCCCTTCCAGTGGAGTTGCAGTGATTGGTCTGAGTAACTCTCCGGCGGCAACGAGTGGCTCTCTGAATCAGGCCTTCCTTGGTCAACTCGGATGTGGCTTACCCTTTATCGTTGTTGAGGAGTTGAGTTACTCCGATGATACTAACAAAGGCTCAAGCAGGATGCTATATTTGTTAATCTTTGGGTACAGGGAGATTCGAAGACGAGAAAGAGTGCAAAAAGGACTAAAATGGGGCTAGGGTTCAGGCCTTGTTCATGAAGAAGATAAGTTCCTGATTTGTTGTGTTTTATTCATTTTAGGGTTACTTTTTGTGGCTTTGCTTATAATCTTCCCTGAATATTGAATGATAAATCACAGCTTCCTTGTTTACGATGACTGCTTATATTTGGAGAACGATCTGACTATTCTTCGATTGATTTTTCATAATGTTATATTTGTTGGCTTTGGGTTGGATTATAGTTTGGTCGTTAAGGCTAAAAAAGGGATAAAAACCCTAGATGAAAAATTAAAAACATCTTCCCTATGTCCCTGTGCGACAAGTTCAAGTACTAAAGAAAATAAAATGTTGTCAAAATGGTGATATCCTTCTTTAATTGTCCTTTGTAGTGTTACTGGTCTGTTGGTGCCATTCTCTTTGTTATGTGTGTGACTTGCTCTGGCCTGGTTGTGTTCTGGTTCCTTCTTTACTTGTTCTTTGTAGTATTTATGGCATGTTAGTGCCATTTTCTTTGTTCCGTGTGTGACTTGCTCTGGCATGTTGGTGTGTTGGTTCTATGTTTTTTAGCATAGTCCCAAACTTTATACTCTTTTTGTTACTTAGCTGAACCATGGCAGAAGTTCTATGTTTTAAACTGATTTTATACAGCTTCCCTTTGGTTTGTATCTCAGTCTTTGGTTGTCTTGTGCATCTTCTCTGTTGTTCTTAGCTCCCGGCTTTGCTTAATTGATCTTTTTTTTTCTCCTGGTGATTGCTTTTGTATTGCATCTTCCCTGCTAGTGTGTTGGTTTAGTCTCTGCTTCATGAGTTTTGTGTTTTCAGTGACATGGTGCTGGTTGTGTTGTGCATCTTTCCTCCTGGTTTTCTGTGATGAAAATAAAAGGAGTTTTGGAATAAATATATGAAAGACAAATGTTTTGAAACATAACTTCGGTTTTCATGCATATCATTACATTTAACCGGGGTTGGCTTTGAACATTTCGATCACACTAAAAGAAAAATGTTCAAAAGCTTCCAAAAATGCCTTTACACCAACCCCCAAAATGTGCATATTACATGTTCACTAGCTCACACACGCAGGGCATGCATGCGTGGCAGAATCTCTTCAGTTTCTCCTAGTATAATCAGATGTTGTATGCTGACCCTTACATCTTTCTCACTTGCAGTCAGCATCCTTGGATATGTCCATTCTTTGATCAGTATGTCCTTATTCATATGTGGAAGCTTGTAGTTGTTTCCACCTTGTACTTTCATTATCTCTGCTTGGTGAGTCACAAATACTTTGTTAAGTGTAGCAATATCTTCCCTTTAAAATGCACTTTGCAATACTCCAAGAAGCTCCACAACATTGCTCAATACTTGTTCTTCTTGTAGGGACTGTATAGAGTTTTAAAAACCCCTAAATCTAAGATTTTGAGATCATGGGAATTAGCTAGCTGGCTGGCTAACTAAATTGATATTGAAACCATCGAACTTAGCCACAGCTAAAAAATGTGGATCATTGATTCTTATGTGTGGTGTGGCATTATCCTGTTGTATGTAAATATTCTTGGTCATGGCCTTGGCCACTTTGCCTTGATTGTCGTTATTACTTCCTAAAATATTTTATCCCTTATCACGTCCCTTGTGATTTTTAGAATTGGCACTAACTCCATTGTACTTGCTGGTCTTTTTTTGCTCTTATTTATGGCAACCCACTCTTGCATGAAATGGAACATCCCTATCTTCCCATCAAATATAACCTGCCCATCCTCACCAAATATGGGTCTACTAATAGCACATATAAACATGAGTTTTTGAATGTGGGATCTATGCTTGCATGTTCTATATGGTTCAGGTTCATCGGGTGCTAATAAGTGCCTAACTATTTTTTTACTGAGATAAAATCATTTCTCATCTACGTGGATTATGTGGTCCATTTATGTGAATTGCAGTTCACCAGTCTATTTAGTTAAACAGAATACCAACCTTGAGATTTTTTTCTGAGATGTCAAAGCGATTTTAATACTGTTTGTATGGCTCTTTATCGTCTTCGATGTTATAGCCCTTTGTATGCTAATCTTCTCTTTATGTAACCCAGTGGTTGTCCCTCTAACCATTCTTCTATTATTTGCAGGCAAGGCTTTTATAGCCCCATCTTATACCGTAATTTGAGTTGATGTTCTGATTCGAGCTGGGCTCTTGCTCGTGCCCATATTGTGCTTACCGTACTGACTGAACAACTAAAAAAGTTGTTCTTCGACCCTCTTTGTGTGATTTTTATTCCCATTCTTATGATTCTCCAAAATGAATTCCCCCAGATTTTTCCTCATCTTGTTCGTCAGATTTTTCACTCGCATGTTTTCCCTAACAAAAAACCCTATGATGAAAGGGAAGATGAAAATATCATAGGAGCAACCAGCTCCTTCGGGATGCTTTGGAGGAATCCATGATGCAACTTACCTGATCTGAGGGTTCCCCATAACATTCACATCTTTTTATGATATTCTGGATTTTTTTTAGTAAAGAATTTGGGTTTTTTGGAACTTTTGGCTGACTTGTATTTTTAGATGATGTATATAGGGTTCCATAATCAATTGCCTCATTCTTTTTATATAAATATGCGTATTTATAGGCATTTTGGATTTGTAAAAATCGTTGTGGTTGTAAATTTTTGCTTCAATTTTTTATTTTTGTATGAACAGGGTAAATTTTTGCATTATTTGACACGTATTATAGGCGGGAATAGGCATATATAGTAAAAAGGGAGGGAAGGGTTAATATTAAGCAATATGAGTTTTGGGCTAATTTTTCAGAAAATGACCCATGTGGCTAACTTGGCCTGACACAGGGGACCCACTCCAAATTCTGCCTAGTCATTTCTCTTTCTGCAGATATGGTTGGAACATAAGGAGCATTTAGTTTCATCTTTTTTGTTTGAACTTTTTGATGAACGTGCTGAATATGCCATGAAGATGAAGATGATGGCTTGTGAAATTTATTCAAGCCTAGCTATTGGAGAAACTACTCGAATTCACCCAACAAGGTACTCCCTCCGTCCCAACTCAAATTGTACACTTACTTTTTGGACATTGTCCTCTATCAAAGTTTGAACGCAAATTTGAATAGATGTGTGAAAATATTATCGTATGTGATATAGTTGAATTCATCGTAAGAATCAATTTTTAAATATCAACTTTATTTGCTATTATTATGCGTAGTAAAATATTAATGGTCAAACATATTTTTGAACAGCGTGATAATGATTGATGTATAATTTGAGCTAGAACGGAGGGAGTATTGTGTTCGATCAGGTGAAACTCGAGATGGTAGTGGGACAGATTTTGGTGGTCCACCCCACATCCTCTGACTGGGACATGTTTGGAGGTAGTTTTGGTGGGGGTGGGACGGGTATGGATATGAAAATAAAAAAATTCATGGATAGTGAGTTGGGTGTAGATATTAGTTCACACCCGCTTCATTTCCACCCCGCCATGCTAATTTAATATATAATATATATATATATATATAATAAACTACTCCTCCGTCCCAGCCAAAATAGCCTATTTTTTGGTAACTTTCTCAAGTTTTTACCATAAATTTCAATTACTACATAGATAATAATAACATTATGTGAGATATTCTTAGATTGCATGCAATATCTACTATCTAAGTATCCTTTTTTATACACCGTTAGTATATGAAACTAAAGTTATTGGTGATCAAATGTGGCTTGATAAAGTTAAACAAAAAATAGACTCCTTTGGTTGGTACGGGGGAGTATTATTTATTCATAATGCACCGTCCAGGGCTTAGAATTTTTGGAGGAAAAAAGAGAACCGGATGCAAGTTTAGTAGCACCAGCAGCCCTTTATCGACATCATCGTCTGACAGGGGAGATAACACTCAATCGGGAGGATATTCAGCAGACGGAGCTACTGCATGAGAATTGTGTTTTGGGCTTCTGGCTAGATGATAGAGATTATAGTAGATGGAGAATGAACCAATATCTGGATGATCATTGGGGGTTTTTAGCTCATATGCAGTAAAGGTACCAAAAATTTTATATTATAAAGCTTGAATCTGCTGCAGCCAGGTTAGCAATATTACATAATACCCCGTATGCAATAGCGGGAGGAATGTTTGTTGCTCGACGCTGGAATCCCAATGTGCCTTTGAATCATGTTCGAGTGAGGAAGATCATGGTCGGATTTAGGCTGCATGGTCTTTCGTCGAGCTGTTTTAACATGCATACCACAGAGATAATAGTCAGATTCATAGGAGATATGGTAAACATTGGTCTACATCAAGTACCCGTCTGCAATCTTAGATGCCCAAGAGTAAGAATTTTAATCAGCCCAGAGAATCCACTCATCCCAAAAATAAACATTAAGATGCCAAATGGACATAGGCACTGGGTAGGCTGTAGATATGAAAGGGTGCACAAACTGTGTAGGAGATGCGGCAGAATATGACACCTTATCACCAGGTGTCCAATCCAAAATAATGGGCCACTGATTCAGTTTTTAGACCATAAGTTTGTGGAGCACAATATGGAAAGAGGTACTCAAATCCTCTATGATCTAAATCAAGATTGGTTTCCTACGACCATAAAAGCACGGAGATCACACAAGCAAAATAATACATTTCAGGCGGACTTTCCGGAGGTTCAAAGATGTTTCTTTCATAATCTAAACAAAAATATGGTGCATGATGGTTTTAAGTACTCAGTGGATATAGATGATCATCCCATATCAATTCTTCAGTATGATGGTACAATGACCGAGAATATGGCTACTGATCTGCCAACAGGTTTTGAGAAACATCACCTACAGCCCAATGCTCAAGCTGGGTCTTACTCTAGTTCACCAGTGGATCATGGTCAGCAACAGGAGCATCAACTCCTAAAAGGATTTTTGGACCATGGAAACAATTATCCACAGTAAAAGAATGTCAATATGCATATCACTTCAGCAGTTGGAGGACATTTAGGCAGTCAAGTTGAGGAGCAAGAATAAAAAATAGCAGGAGACACAGAGGTGGAGGTTGTGCATTTTCCATCTTTAAGCTCCAAGGTGATTACCAACAATGTTCACAACACCCCAGTGCTAAATACTCCCATTGCTCAGATACCAAATCAACCAACACCACTCTATGTTACTGCTATTGATTTCAATGTTGAGGATAAGTGGGAAGTCTGTAAGGAAGTAGATAATAGTAATGTACATATAAATTCTGAAGGTTGGAGGCCATGGGAAATACTTACACTTTCTAATGCCTTACATAGGGAGGGACTTTGTAATTGTATAAATACTAAGGGAGTAATTATTCCCATACTTGAAGAATTAGAAATTGTAGTTGGTCCTGGTGGAAACATAATACAGATAGAGGATTCATAGGATGAGGTCCAACAACAATATCAGGAGATTGAATAGCAGCAGGAAAAGGCGCAACGCGATCTAAGCCAAGATTCTTCCAAGCAGAATAAACAACTAGATGTACAGAGGGCTACTAGCAACTATCTCAAGCCTATCAATAAAATCAAATAGGAAAGGTCTCAAGGCATAAAGGAAGTTTTCGAAGTAGAGCTATAATCATCAAAAGACAACTGAGTATTAGGGAAATCAGATGCAGCCAACATGTGAAACCAGAATCATCTACTAAAAATACAGTTTCCTTACAAGAAGGGGAAAGGCAGAGCTGGGAGGGTCTGGAAGACAATCATCCTCAACAACTGGGGTCAGAAGCACAATCAGAACACCAATCAGGCCAGCAGGCTCCAACAGACCAAGGGGTGACAATGATCAAGAAAAAAATCACTTGTAAAGGAATAATACATGGAATCTTGTAACACATTGCTTTTAGAAAGCTGGAAGACATGGACAATTATCATGAAAAAGATAAGAATTTAGGGGGGTGCAGGTCAGGCCGGTGGTGAAATATAGCCAGCGTCGTTTGAAGAAGGAACTAGAATTTCTGAGGGTCCAATTAGCTATGAGGTCATTGGTGTGGAAATGTAGGGGCATCAACAATTCCCCAACCAAAAACATACTGAAAGACTTTTGAAGAAACACCATCCTCACATACTTTGTCTCTTTGAGACAGGCTAGCTTGGAGACAGTGCAAAAATGGCAGCAGATTACCAGGTTTTGGCACGGATAGCCTGTAACGGTAGTAGGTTTAGCAGGTGGTATTTCCGTACTATGGACTTCCTATATTAGAATATAAGTAGTAAGAAGCAGTAGCAATCATTTTCTAGTTAAATTCATAGGAAATCAAGGGTTTTGTTGGTTCCAATATTTTTTACGGCCACCCCGTAGTGAAAAATAGAGTGGCGATTTAGAACCAGATTAATGAAGAAATTCCTAGTTCGCAATACCCAATTGTGCTACTAGGGGATTTTAATCAAATAACGTCCCCTAAGGAGAAAAGGGGTGGAAATATATTTTCACTCAACAGGTAGTTTCTACAGACTGGCGACGTTACTGGAGCAATAACAATTCACAGAGTTGAAACACAAAGGTCAATGGTATACTTGGACGAATAATAGACAGGGCCATGATTGCATTTATCTGCTACTTGATCGTGCTTTTGTCAATCAAGTGTGGTGATCAAAACTGCCCAAAGCAAAGATTTGGAATTTATCTATTATACAATGAGATCATGGACCTTGTGTTTTAAAGCTTCAACTAGAGAAAAATTGACAAAGAAGATATATTAGATTTGACGCATTTGTATACATTTTCCACAAGCACATGATATTGTGGGTACAATTTGGAGTACTCAATCCAACATGCTAGCACAGAGGCTAGGTCTCATCGAGATTCTACAGGAGACTCTGTCCAAACTATCACAGTGGAACAGAGAAGCATTCGATAATAAGGACCAACAAATAAAACAGCTAACTTGTGATCTAGAAAAGGTTAAGGCAGACCTAGAAGTACAAACCTTGCAACAACAAGGGTATAGCATGGAAGACATCTGGTGTAGGGTAGCCTCACTAAGTAAATGGGTGGAAGATTTTCTAGGAAAGAAGTCTGATTATTGGCAACAGTGAGCCAGGTTGCAGTGGGGAATACTAGGAGATCGAAACACAACGTTATATCATAAGTGGGCAACCAGGAAACAAGCGGCTAGTCATATCCTTGATTTAATTAACTCTAAAGGTTCCTGGTTGATATCAACCACTCAAATACAAGAAGATCTAGCATATCATATAACATCCATCTATACAGCACCAGAGAACTATCCCCCACTAATAAGCTATGAACAGACAATACAACAAGTCATGGATCATAATCCTAACAGATTGTCAACGAAGAAGATACAATATCTTCAGGAACCCTTTCAGGAGGTTGAGGTGTGGAATGCTCTAAAATCTATGAAGCCTTGGAAAGCTCCGGGTTTATATGGCATGCCGACAGGTTTTTACAAAATTCATTGGAGGCAAGTAAAAGATGTGGTGACCCAGAGGATTCTACAAGTAATAAATGGTCAGGAGATGCCAAAAAAATTGAATCATAATTTGATTACACTTATACCAAAGAATACGCCAGTGGAAAGAGTTGAGGACTTTAGGCCAATTGCATTGCGTAATGTAATACATAAAATTGTCACCAAAGTTATATAAGTTAAGCTGGAAAAGATCATGAAAACCATTATCAATCTGGAACAAGCAGGTTTTGTGGAGGACAAAAACATTGTAGAAAATGTTCTTATGACCCATGATATGTTGGGATTCTTACGAAAGACAAAGAAAAGTAAGGTGGGTTTGGAAGCCATAAAGATAGATATGAGTAAGACATATGAACGGGTCTCATGGTCTTTCCTTGAAGGATAATTGGTTCATACAGGCTTCCCACAGGTTGGAGGAAGCTCATAATGCAATGTGTTATGACTACTACTATGGATGTTAAAGTCAATGGTTGGCAATCAGAATTCTTCCAACTAATTCAGGAACCATGATAAGGTTGTCCTTTATCTTCATATTTGTTCATCCTATGTCAGTAATATTTCTCAGGTGTATTATAGCATGGGATGGCAACTCAGTTACTTGAAGGTTTTAGACCGAGAATACGAGCACCAAGGATATCACATTTGATGTATGTAGATGATAGTATAATATTCATTGAAGCCACAGAACCAACTATCAGACAGTTGGCTGGGAATATAGACATTTTTGCAAGATATTTCAGACAAAGACTTAATTTTGAGAAGTCATCTATTCAGGTGAGTTTTAATACACCTCCATAGCAAGAAATTATTCTACGGTATAATTTAAATATTCATAACAGAGGAATGAGGGGAGTAACTAGGAATGGAAATAATGTTTCCTCGGTCTAGAAACCGGACACATTAGGAGTTACTCAGGAAATCCAAGCAAAATATGATACTTAGAAGAACAAATTGCTGACTCTAGTAGGGAGAATTACTTTGGCTAAGAATGTCATGACAACAATGCCATTATATGCTTTAGGCATATTCAAAATTCCCATACAGGTCTTGCAGAAGATTGATAAGATGACAGCTAGGTTCATCTCGAATGGAGATCTCCAGGGCAAAGGTTTACATTGGCTCTCGTAGGATAAAATGTGTACACCAAAGAAGAATGGAGGTCTAAGCCTTAGGTCAGCTAAAAGAAGGAACAAAGCTTTACTTTCCATGGAGTATTCACCAACAAAAATATTTACTTTTTATTAAGCTTTTTTACTCAGAAGTACTGCAGAATAGTTCTTTTCTACAACACCAAGCCAAACGAAAAGACACTTGGGCATGAAGATCAATACTTTGGGGAAAGGAATTGCTAACAAAACATCTTCAGTGGGTGGTCAAGACCGGAAGCAAAATTCCAGCTGGGGACAATTAGATTCCAGGGACCAAAAATGATTTGATACATACAGTGATTCAAACACATGTCACACTTACGGTATCACATTTGATTGATGACAATCGATATTGGAGAATGCCAATGTTGCGCGCTATCTATCCAGAACACATAGTACAACTAATTCTAAAGATATATATCCCTACTACTAGTACTCAAGAAGAAAAACAAATATGGACACCAGAACTAGGCATTAATTTAGAGATTAAAGATACTAAGGAAAATCACCATTCATATGTGGAGAGCACTATATGATGCCACTACCTATGGGGGGAAAATCTACAATATGGGAATGTGATTATCGACCCAACTTTCCAAATATGTGCCAATAATACAATAGGGAACATGGATCACACCTTTTTATAGTGTAGTGGGGCACAGTAGGTTTGGAGAGCATCACCACTGGGTTTTGACTTCACTTCAGGATATCCCATACCAATCCAAAATTGGTTCAAGCAGTGGATAAAAGATGCCCCAGACAACAAAGCAGTGGCTCTTTCCTTGTGTGTCATCTGGAAAATTTGGAATAGTCCAAATTCAAAAGTTTTCCAGAATGAGGAAATCCAGCCCCAAAGTGTGGTCAATTTAGCCATGACTGACATGGAGACCCATTACTATCGGAGAGCAACAATTTACATATAAGAGATTCAGAATCCAGCATTACTACAGGAACCACAAAATTTGACATACCAGCAATGGGATCTGGATGTACCTTTACTTAAATTTGATGCGACATACTGGTCTGGAAATGGTCATGCTACAAAGGCCTGGAAACTATTGATGCATACACAGGGAAGAAATTCCACCCAGACCACTCACTTTGCTGCTCAATCGGCATCGGTGGCGGAAATAATGGCCTGTTGGTATGGTTTGCATATGGTCAAGAAATTGGGATTGACAAAAGTTCATATTCTATCGGACTGTCAAACCCTAATTCATCTCATGAACATGCTTAAAATGAAACCTCCATGGCAGTTGGAATCTTTATTGAAGGATCTCAAACAGCTAGTTTCTCAATTTCAGCTAATTAGGTTTGCTAAAATTCACAGAGAAATGATCGATAGAGAGCAAAAATGTGCAAACTTATTGAAATGTAATCCTGATTTATGCTTTTAGTTTTTTAATAATAAAAGTATTACTTATCAATAATAATAATAATGCACATATCTTACCTTTGATATTTTCATGTAAATAATTACTATATTTTAATATTAAATTTTTATTTTAAAGCAAATTTTAAGTATTTTAAATATCCAAGTGGAGTGAGAACAATTGATTTGAAGTGTATAGTGGGTGATGAGACGGTGATGCATTTTATATAATATCCGATGGAGAAAAGGTGAATTTCAATATTTGTACTCGTCATGAATGAAAAGGCAGATATCGGTATGAAAACTTTAGATAGACGTGGTAATGAGGGACTATAATCCACACCAGTCCATCTCATTACTATCCCTAGGTGCAACCCTAATTCAGTCACCCACTCCTATTGAAGTTTATTTTTTAACTCTACTAAGCATCATATTAGTGTTTGGCATGCTTCGAAAGCAAGTGAAACAAGAAATCTGTTGGTGGGGTTAAGATTATCTCATCTAATTCTCATTAAAAACAGTCACCTTATGAAATAATCACATTTGTGTCTCCTCTACAAGCGAAAATGTGTGCTATTATAGCAACAACGAAATATATGAGATCTTTGGGGATAATCAAGACTTCTATATAGGGATGACGGGCGGGTTTTAGTAGAGGTCTGCCCTGCATCCGGCCAAATGGGGCGGGTATAGAGGTACTTTTGGTGGGGGTGGTGCAGGTATGGGTGTGAAAATTATATATGACATGGGTAATGAGTCGGGTGTGGATATTAGTTCACACCCACCTCATCTCTGCCTCACCCCACTAAACACGTTATATACCCGCTAATTGCAAAGCACCATATAATAAGGATTATTTTTATTCTTCCATCAACCGGGAAAACTTAAGGTCATTTTTTACTTCCCTACTAAACTGAAAGGACAATGTTTGACTTCCTTACTTTTGTTACCTTCGTTATCCTCATTATTCTCTCATCTTCTTAGTTGATATCCATTCTCGATATATTATTTTCTCAGCTACTCTGCTCACAGTGTGCATAAGGTCCAATGGAGGAGGTTGCGATGGTTGTTCGTGCAATAGCAGTGCAGTAACGTAGACAATGGAGCATTCAAACGGCGGTATACGCAGTGGTGCCACCGGAGAAAGAGACTGGAGCATCGATGATGGAGCAACTAGTGCTTGAGATCACTACTCACGCCTTGAACAAGGAAATGAATACAAAGGTGTCGGTGGTGGAGAAGGTAGGTTTAGACCTCCTTGCCTAATTTGATAACATTCGTTTTTGGAGTGGAGGTATTTTGCCTCTGGTTTATATTGAAATTTTTGGAGAACTGTGTATTTTTTTTCTCATATTAGGATGGGAGTGTTTATTCAATTGATGATCATAAAGATGATACTTTCCTAAAATATTATCTTAAACAACTATGCCTTGAGAACTATATATGAGTTGTTTAATACTTTGGTATTGTGCATTTATTGTGCTTGAATGTTGGTTGTTGAATGAATTAATAGTGTTGGAAGTTTAAGTATATGAATTGCTTGTATGATTACTTGTTAGGGTTGGGAGAAAGTAGCTAGTTTTCCCCCTCTTTTGATATGGAATCCAAGACTATGAATTAGAGCTTCTAATATGGTTGATGATTTGATAAATGCTAGATGAATGTGATAATGTCGAACTCTTTGTCATGTTCGTTTTGTGGAATCCAACAAGTAGTAAAAGTATTGAATATGTTGTATGTTCAAGGATAGATAAGAGGCTTGGAAGTGGAAATCAATTGCGCCCAAGGTTCCGTAACTTGTGTTTAATCTCTTGTAAGTAGTTTGTTGCATAATTAGTAGATTTACATTGCTTACTAGTTAACTAGTCTTTAAATTTAGACTAAATTATTTTTTGGTCCCCTACATACCATCTTTTGGTCCCTTACAGCAAAATCACATTTTTTTAGTACCCCACAAATTCAAAGTTAAATTTTGTGTCCCTAAAACCATATTCCAGTTGGTTTTTCATGCAATCCGGTATTATTTCCGATATAATCAGGGGTATTTTTGAAAATTTATAATTAAAAAACATTTTCAATCAAAAATTTCTTCTTCCACTCTGCCAACAGATTCCGGAAACTCCGCCAACAGATTCCCCGCCGCTACCCTTTTTCTTCTTTCACTCTGCCAACGGATTCCGGCTACTCCGCCAACAGATTCCGCCGCATCTACCCCTTTTCTTCTTTCACTCCGCCAACATATTCAAGCCACCATCACCACTTCCTATACCTCCTGCAGCTAGTTACCACCACCAACCACCATGCTCTTGTAGCGGCTCCTCTTTTTCACCGCCGTGAAATCCACCTGCAAGAACATACCCCAACGGTACCACCACACATTCTCCACCACTTATTTCTCAACCACGTACACAGCCAACCCAGAAATGACCCCACTGCCGTCCACCCCCTGCCACCACCCCACCCTGCAACCACCCCAGACCTCCACTATTCTAGCCGGCAATGGCAACCTTGAATTGAGATTCCTCAATTTTTCAGCCGCGGGCAGAAGATTTGCTCCGCCTCAATTTCTTCCGCCGCGGGAAGAATGTGTGTGCTCCCACTCAACGGCGTCGGGAAGCTCCACCAGCACCTAGGGTTCCCCGGGGCCGCAAAGTCATCATGTTCCTCCGCTTCCACCCACTCATCTTCTCCGTCTACTGTCACGTTGACGAAAAAATGTGGTTAGGGTTTACCGATTTTGCAGAAAAAAATGATTCTCGAAGAACGGGAGAGGGGAAAAAGAAAGAAGAATTGGAGTAACAAGAGGGGGGTAGCGGCAGAGTGGAATAAGAAAAAGGGTAGCGGTGACAGGAGTGGTTCGATATGAGTGGTTATGGTGGCCAGAGACAGGTGGCGGAGTGGAAGAAGAAAAAGGGAAGCAACGGCGGGAATAACGGAGCGGCGGAGTGTGGGGAAAAAGAAATGGGGAACGACGGGGGATGGGAAATGGAAAGAAAATGGAAAAAGATGAGAATATTTTTTTAATAAGTGAAATTACAAAAATACCTCTAACACCCCTAACCATATCAGAAACAATATCGGTTCGGGGACCAAAAGATGAAAACTACCTGAAAACCAGTTGAAATATGGTTTTGGGGACCGAAATTTTCATTTTGAATTTGTGGGGTACTAAAAAATGTGGTTTTGCTATAAGGGACCAAAAGATGGTAAAATATGGTATATAGGGGACCAAAATAATAATTTAACCTTAAATTTATAATTTAGAAAAACCAACCAAACACCCCCCTATATATATATGTATCTCTATATTTAGTCTTATATTCACCCTTATATGTGCAAACCCTTAAGAAAATCCATCTTTTTCGTGGACGACTTCGATTTGCTATTATCTAATTAGTTGTAGTTATAAAACATTTAACGTTTATAAATTATATATTTTTAGAGATACGACAACGGTCTCCCAAACACGTAACGGTATTTCCAAGCTGGTTCCTCAGGTCTCACAATAGAACAGAAGGATGACTCGGACCTACTGCTTTAGCTATTGTTACACATGAAGAGCCTATACTCACTAACAATAGCTTTGTTGTAGGACCTCAATGAATCTCAAGACACTTGTCAATTGGATAAATCTCAGGATGAAAAAACACATTTTGAGGACTCGCAAAAAAATGACAGCAACTCAGGCTTTTCTAAAGACTAGCGGGATGAGCACCGCGCGATGCGCGGTGTTTGTGATATACATTTTTATAATACATTTTGTTGATGATTCTTTAAATATTGTGGAATATTTATTGCGACGCTCACATTTTTATATATTTCACTGATGACTCTTAATGTATTGTGTAATATTTTATTGTATTAATTTGATTAAATCGT
>JAULKM010132261.1:0-19311 GCA_032355605.1 Rubia tinctorum
AATAGGTGGATGGCATCATATATTCAAGAATAGACAGAGTTTTGGGAAATGTTGAATGGTTTCAAACTTATCCAAAAGTGAAGGTGGAAAATGCTAAACCTGGAGTTTATGATCATGCACTAAGAAAGGTAAGTGTAGAGGAACAAGTGGATAGAAGGAGGAAAAAAATGTTCAAATGAATGAATTATGCTCTGGATAGCTAATCAAAATAAGAATACAAACCATATGTTGTCAAAATCAAATCCTCAACAGAAAGCCATCAAATCCAAACAAGCTACACGCTAAAATTTGCAACAAAAGTCATAAAATCTAAACAACCAACACAAACAAACAAAAAAGTCATAAAATCCAAACCAACAATAATCCAAAAATCTGAAACAATAATGAAATCAAAGACGCTACTCCCAATCAGCAGAAGCAAGGGTGAAACTTTCAATCAGGTTCACTTCCTTGGGCTGGTAGATTATCTTTTCCACCATGTCTTTGAAGTTATCATCCTCCAAAATGCGGTGGAGTATAGTGTCGCCAATGGCTAAAGCAGAAGATGACGCTGATGCTGAAGTTGTCGGTCTAGCAGGATCCAGCTCAATCACACTCTCCTTCATGGTAGAGGAGAAAACCATCTCAGACAACCTGTCCTTCTCAACCTGCCTGCAGTATTTATCTCCTTTGCTCATTCCTCTGGCCATCAGGTGGTAAGTGTGGACCATCTTCTACTGTCCTAGCCTGTAAGCCCGGCTGATCGCCTGTCTCTCCACGGATGGGTACCAGACCACGTCGAGGAGAACCACCCTTGAAGCTCCTACAAAATTTATCCCCTTAGAAAAACATTTTTTCGATGCTAGCAACACGATGGATTCACTCTTAGGATCATTAAACTTAGTAATGATATTCTATCTATGCTTTTGATTCTGCTTCCCAACCATCTGTATCACCTGTCTTCCCTCTTCCCACTTGAAGACAGATCGAATCTGTTCCGAAAGAAGCTTGTGGACTTGCTGGTACTGGCTGAACACAAGAACCTTCTCATTTATAGAAATGTTGAGTCAACCCAGTTCTATGGAAAACCTCATCTTCATTCCCTCCTTGTAGTCATCTTTTAAGCTCATTACTTCATCCATGTTGATCGTAGCATGCTTTCTCGCATCCAAGGAGTAGTGTACAACTAAGTAGGGGTGAGTGGATAGGAGCACCACTTAATACTCAAATTAAAATGAAGAAGCAACCTGAGTGCCTTCAAGGAGCTTAATTAGCTACTTTTGCAATGGCGGAGGGTTCAAAAGACGAACATTTTCTTTCAACCCGGGGAGGCTCCTACGAAGGATGTGCATTTTATTGACGTGCACAAAAAGGCTAATGATGTCCTTAAGCTTCTCGATGGCATTGTCCACACTAGGCTATTTAGTAGCCTCTAGAGTCTCCACCTTCTTCTTCTATGCATACTTTCCTCCCTTCGATGCTAGCATGGGAGCATAAGCTCTCTCTCTCTCTCTCGAGAGAGAGAGAGAGAGAGAGAGAGAGGGAGAGAGAGAGGGAGAGAGGGAGAGAGAGGCTATCAGCTGTCTCGGGCCTCACCAAGTGCAGCGTGTTGAATAGCTCAGAGAAGTTGTTCTGGAAAGGAGTTCAAGTGAGGATGATCTTTCTCTTTGTTTGAAGCTTTAGGACAGTGTTCCAGATTCAACTCTTGCTGTTCCTCGGAGTGTGGCCTTCATCTATGATCACAAGCCTTTGAATTTTTAAAAGCATTCTATTGTACTTGTAAGATTGTTGGCCATCCTTTGATTTTTTTTCTTTGGCTCAACCTTCCTAGTCCTCCTCACTTTCTTGTACTCTCCTCCGACAAGTTTCTCAAACAAGTTGTAACTGATTCCAAGGACACTCCTATCTTTAGTCCATGACTATATATTGATCATTCTGATCACTTCCTTGTCCATTAATCTCCTAGTTGGAACCGGAGTATCAAGGATCTTCTTCTCCTTGCCAGTGAACTTGAAGTGGCCAAGGTTATGGAATGGAAAATTCATGTTCCACTTCCTAAACTCTTCCTCCTATGTAAGAAGCATACTAGTTGGAGCTATAATCATTGACCGCGAGTTGGGGAAGATCTTGAGGTAGGAATTGATGAACATTAGTGTTAAAAGGGTCTTTCCAGTCCCCGGTGCATGTGAAATAATGCATCCTCCAATATCATTATCCTCTTATTTTTTCAGCTCTGCAAGCTCAATAGTCACCTCGAGGTTCTTCAACATAAATTCAAACCCCTCTTGCTGATGCTCGTACATCTTGGTCTTTGCTCCTGGGATCGCATCCCATACTGTTCCATTCTCTCCCCTGAAAGCAGCTCCCAATTGAGCTTCTGCTGGTGTGAAGTTTAGGCCATTCACTATTGAGAGTGTGTAGTGATCAACATATCTTTGCGAACGTGCATGCTCTGCGATTTAGTCAACAGAAACAACAATTTATGAACACCAAAAAGAAGAGAAAAGGCAACTCAAGAAAGTAAGAATGCAGAAAGAACTTACAAATTCTGGATCCATATCCTCTATGTACTTTTCCATGATGAACCAGTGGCGACAAATGAATCCTATACTATTATCGATCTGGAGTTTATGTTTATAAGGAGGCTTCTTTTGCTCTATTTTAGCAGCTGCCTCTTCTTTACTCTCTTCCTCCTGCACAACACATTTACAATTCATAAAGTGAATGTCAGAGGAATTGAAAATGAGGGATGCTTATATACAAAGAATATTTTAAATAAACGATCCTTGTAATAACTCTCATCAACAAACTTTCCATCATTCATCCCACTCTCCTAGAACAAGCCTTCAACCTCAAGTTCAGCATCAGTCTTTACTTCTGGTTCATGATCCTCATCCTTGAACCTGAAGTTCAATGGAAGGATGGTGTCATTCCACGAAGCTGGCTCTATCACCGGCTCTTGTAGAGCTTCTTCTTCCAGGAAACTCTCGTCTCCAAGGATAGAATCAATCAAAACTTTCACTATAGTCTTCTAAGTTGGCATTGGTATTTTTTGCTTCCTGAAATGCTCCTCAGTTCCATCTCTCTCTCCAGTTTCCTTTCCATTTTTTGTTTTGGGATCTAACACTCGGACCCGAAGGCTGATCCTGAGGGATACTATTTCTCTTAGGGATTTAAGAGCCCTCCTGAGGGCCACTATTGCTAGCATTTATGTTCTTTTCAACTAGTAGCACCGGTTCTTCTCCATTCCTCGATATATGAGGTTTCTTGCTAGGGTTAGAAGAAACAATAGTCCTCCTTGTTCTATCAGAAGACTTCCCTCTTTCCACGCCACGCGATTGTCTCTCAAGTACCAGCTTCAGAGGGATAGCTTTCTCTTTATTACCATTGGTCTTCAAGATGGATTTTCCTGATCTTTGGGTGGCTCTACGGTGTAGCATTAGGCCTATCGTGTGTATATTTAGCAGCCTCTTTCGCGATATTCTCATTCCTTCTGTTGGCTATATTTTCAGCAGCTGTATTTGGTTCCTCATCATGTTCATCCATTGTCACCTCTTCCCCGGGAGTATCAGCAACATCCATAGTGCCTCCCTTCATGATAGATTTTTTGGGGATCGTCTCTCCTGTTGCATCACCATCCTTAGCATTTGCATCCATCATTAACTCCTCGCGAGGACTGTCATCAACTACACTAATGCTCTCTTGAGCAGGTCTCTTCATGAAAATATGTTCTTGAACTCTCTCCAATTGTCCATTTCCTGCCTCAGCTGCTGCATTAGTTGGAATGGTCTCCTCAACGGTCTCTTTAGCACCTGCATCTTCAGGGATGATATCCTCAGCTGCTGCGTTGCCATCTACTGGAGCACTGCTCTCAATGCTGAAGATAGCCTTTAAAAGGTGATTCTTCACATCAGCCAGCCTCACACAATGAGACGAGGTCATTTTTAGGCTCTTAGAGACGTGAATCTCCCCAACGACATCCTCAGCACAACCAGCCTTGTCAACTGCAATATCACCTAAAATGCCATCTTCATCAGAGAAAGAGATTTCAGAAAAATCAATCCCAAATAATCCAAGCCTGTAGTCTTCATTATCGTGATCCGTCTCACTTGATGAAGAGTCACCGTTATCAAGATCTAATCTTAGAGGCGAGCGCCTTGGCATTTCACTCTCTATGGCTGCAAAAGCCACACATTTCATGAAAATGATCAGAAATGTTAAAAAAAACTCAGAGAATAAAGTAACCAAAATGCTATAATAAAATAAATAATACCTTTTGAACAGTTGGAATGATCTCTTCAGTGCACTCCCTTGGAGCTGTATCTTCGGGGATGATATCCTCAGTCGTTGCATTGTCATCTGCTGCCGCACTACCCAAAGTGCTGAAGATAGCCTTCAGAAGACGATCCTCCACATCGGCCTGCCCCACATAATTATACGAGGTTTTCTTTTAGGCTCTTAGAGGCATGACTCTCCCCAATAACATCCTCAGCACAACCAGCCTTGTCAACTGCAATATCACCTGAAATGTCATCTTCATCATACAATGGGATTTCAGACTCATCATTCTCAGACCATCCAAGCCTGTAGTTTTCATCATCGTGATCCGTCTCACTTGATGAAGAGTCAGCATGCTCAGGATCTGATCTTAGATGTTGGGGCCTTGGCATTTCACTCTCCATGGCTGCAAAAGCCACACATTTAAGGAAAATTATCACAATTTTTTAAAAAACAAATTGGAGAATAAAGAAACCAAAATGATATAATAATATAAATGATACCCTTTTAAACAGTTTCTTTCCTCGGCTTTACACGTGTCTTATGCAGTTTTGCTGAACTTCTTCTGAAGGCTTCGTTTACATTCTCCATGGCTGAAAAAGCCACACAATTTAGAGAAATGATCAGAAATGTTTTCAAAATTGGATAATAAAGTAACCAAAATGCTATAATAAAAAAATGATACATTTTTTAACAGGTGCTTTCCTCGACCTTTCACGCATCTTTTGCAATCTTCCTAAAATTCTTCTTGCAAAAGAGACACAATTTAGGAAAATGATCATGAATGTTTACAATATTGGGGAACAAAACAACCAAAATTTTATAATCAAATAAATCATACCTTTTTGAACTGGTACTTTCCTCAGTCTTCCACGTGTCTTCTGCAGTTTTGCTGAACTCCTCATGAAGCTTTATGTTCATTCTCTCCAACAAGCTCGATCCCTGTATCACTTGGGCCCCAGCCTCTGAAAATGCCCCTCGGATTGGGAAGAACTTGCACCTCTACTTCTTCCTTCTCCTCCTGATTCTGAATCTGGTCATCACTCGATGTTTGAAAGCCCAACTCTTTGTATAAAATTTTCTTCCAGATGAGAAAATCAAGATCAGTCTGAGAATTTGCAACTCCTGAAAAAAGCAAAATTTTCAAAACCACAAACACAGGTCAAAGAATTTCAACACAAATAAATGCTAGGAAAAGCAACTATGAAATAATTTAGAGTAGCATCAAAGGCATATGATTCAATAGACATAAATACATTGCACCAACAATCTCCAACTAATCAAGCCTTCTTTCTTCTAGAAAAAACTAATCAACTTTCTTCAGCTAATAACACAATTGTTATCTAATCTACTAGGTATAATTTATAAATGCAAAAATGAAATAATATCTAATGACGTGGACAAAAATATGTCATTAAAGACAACGTATGGTGTACGGAAAGTAGATTATATCAACATAATACTTAATACCGTTCACCTTTTGGGAAAAGAAAATCATTCTTAATTTATACAGGTTGGAGTTCACACAGATCAATTTCAAGAGTCCAGTAATCAATCTACTGCCTAATATGGAATCACATAATTTAACAAAAAAACATTGAGAAAAGATCACCAATTCACGATAAAACCAAAAACTCGGTCAAACACAGTTGTAACTTTAGCCATTAGTTTATTAATTTGGCAGGAGAGGTTGTAGATAAGAAGCCGTGACTCTGAGAGATATTTATACCACGCCCCGTGCAAATACAAGTAAACCAATAGTCAAACAATTTCCATGAATATCAAATTCAACTTATGAATAAAAAGCTTGACAAGATTTTTACACAAACCACTTCATAATAACAACACAATTTTGAAGCCGCATTTTGTTTCCAACTATAAAAACACTAAGTTAGACAATAAGAGATGATAATTTTGAAGCCACAGTTTGTTTCCAACATACAAAAAAGATTCCATCTCTATAAAACCTCTGAAATTAAGGCGGCCTCACGTGTGAAACTTTAAATCTGAAGGCAAATGACAAATGACATATGACATTTCCATTTGTGATCAATTGCTTAAACATTAAAATTTGTCCAAAGTAAAGTTTGATCATCATTTTACCTTCTAAACTCCACCAATTGATCATATTGTTTTCTCTAAAAAATGATCATGTACTTGGGCAAACAACTATAGACAACTCATGTTTCACAAGCACAAGTCACATAGACCTTTCAAATTACATGAGTAAGTGAATAAAAAGTATGAAATGGAAATATACGTGATGCCTTCACCTGCAACTTCTTGACAATGTTGCATCAGAAAAAAAAAGCTTCAAAATGCTTAACTAATTTACAACACAAGATATACCACACAAACCACATTGTAATAACATATAATTTTGACAGTTTCATAAAGTCAGTAGACGAAATATTATACCAGCAGATTGAGTAGATTTTTTTGGCTGGACAACTTCTTTTACTCGGTCCTCTTTCCACTGGGATTTAGTAGGCTTTGAGACTTCAGTTCTAGGATTCCCGACCCTTCCTTCAGACTGAAGATCCCTTGATCTAGCACAATTACCCTTTGGGATCCCCTTGCGCCTTCCTCGCCTACTACCACCAGCTATATCCATTTCACAAATGCCATACAGAAAATCCCCATTCTCCATACTAAAGTGAGACCCACTACCGCGAAGCTCCATATGATATGAACCTGGAATAATGAAAGCTCTCACTGTATAAAAGTGCAAAGATCTTAGTATTTATACATATCAAATATATATAATAATTGGTACAACCAGTCATTCTTGCTGATTATGATGCAAATCAATGTCAGAAACCATGGAAAGCCTCAAAAGCAACAAGGTTTTAGAAACTATATCAAACGCCAAGCATTTTTATACAGTGGTGAACTCAGCAAGGCATGACCAAAAAAATCAAGAACTTACATCAACAACAGAAACCAAAAAAATAAAAGCAATCACTTGTTATAGATAAGCAGAAGATTTTGCAAAAAGTATTCAAACTGATTCTCTTAAGTTTCCAATAGAAATTAATGCCATGAATAATTGAATAGTAGTGAGAGCTTATGGGGGCATAAGTTACTGCTTTAACAATGGAAAGGCATGACAAATAAACTCAAAAACTTGCATCAACAACACAAACCAGAAAAAATACAGTGACAAGATACTACCACTAGGCATTTTCTCACCAGCTTGATTCAGTCATTTGCCAGAGCTCGGCTGATCCCTATCGAAGGAATATATCTCTTCCTTCTCTCAGTTCTCCTTGTCACCAAGTTCAGAAAAACAACAAAACTTCAATAATATAGAACAACAACCAAACTAAGGGAGAAGCAAATCCACCAACCCAGAGAGAGAGAAAGGAAAGTGTGCAATAAAGGGTAGTTTACTTACATACAACGTATCTTTGATGGTGATATAATTTCAATATTTTGAGGCAATGTTTTGGTGTGAAGTGCAGAAGTTGTGCATAAACTAGACTTGAAGGTAGAAACGAGGTTGTCAAACTTGTGTAAGGGCGCGAATTGTGTGATATTTGAACCATAATGTGTGTTTACCACCTTTTTTGTAATGCATACCAACATTTCCTTATCATGCCACATTAATTCCAAGGATTTACATCTCTATTTAGATGTATGGACGCAGAAAAACATCTTTAAAACATGATTGCATTCATGTATCTAAATTCATATTCAAATTCTTAACACATAATTCATGACACCATTAAATCAGAGGGATTTTTATGCTGATTTAAGAGAGATTTAGGGTAGGGAATATCAAATATACGGTTCTTCTACGGCCGACTGCATATTTTAATAGTTTAAAAGCGCATCTCATTAATATAATTGTATATTAGGATAAAATGAATAACTAAAAATGTACAAATAGAATGCGTACACCCCACGTAGCACACAATAATACATTTTAAAATGTGCATTTATTTATTCGTACAATTTACCCTAATCAAAATGGATAAAAAATTTCGAGTACGTAAATATAATATAACTTGATCTTATATCCTGGTTAGTGATACAACTACAATTATTTTTTCCAATGCATATCGTAGCACCTCTTTTTTACCCATCAATTTGAGTTGTGCATACATACAAATATATTCCAGAATTTGAATCATCCTGTGCATATATTTAGTGTGTGTAAATCAAATCTTAGGTGACACAATTACGTTTTTTCAATACATATGTGAAATAACCCATTTTTAACCTATCAATTTGAATAATCATCCCTAAAACAGAACAAATCCAAATCATAGCTAACATAACAAGTTACACTCATTTTCATCAATCAATTCGAATCGTGCCACATATATTCAAACACAAAATCAAGTTACCCAAAAATAAAATTAGTAAAACTTATAAATGAGGGAAATAAATTTAATTATCGATTTCCGTCATACAAATCAAAATGCTACCAAAAATTTACATTTCTTGAATTGGTTTGAACTGACTTAAACCTGATAAAAAAATCAAAATGTACCTTCAAATGAAAGATTTCGACCCGTTCATATGCAATTTGATGGTAGCCTTACTAATTGATGAATTGAACTGAGATTTGGATGCACTACCAATTTGCGAAGTGCACTAAGAAGGGGATTGATAAGAGGAGAGGAAAGGAGGAGAGGAGAAGACTTCAAATGATAAAAAAAAATATAATAAAACGTGGGTGAAAGAATCATAACAGTGGACAATTGCACAAATAGAATATTATTATAATATATTTATGTGAAAAGATATTTTGGGCTGAATTGTTTTTCTATATTTGGCCCAAAATTATATATAATAAAAAGAAGAAAGAATTCAGTAGTTTACATGACACTAAAAAAAAATTCCCTTTTATTTATTGTTATAAGATATTGTCTTTGGTTTGTAATTTTAAATTTTCCTTAGAATATTAATGTGGAAAAATAAAAAAGCATATATGAATTTCAACATATATTTCGTCGTTGAAAAATGCTCAATATGTGATAATTTTATATGTATACTTGACAATGCAAAAGATTATACAAAAAAAATACCTTAAACATGAATTAAATTTCATTTTATGTATTATCATTCTATAAATAATTTATTACCTTAAATGTATTATTATATATGTCACCTGCTTAAATCAACGCTATTAGATGGGGTTCGATGAAGAGAACATTTATTCATATTTAATTAACAATATCTTCCACCTAGCTTATCTTTAACATTCGCTCAATATATTTCTCTGCTCATCTATCTTCTATTTTTCTCTTAACATTTTATACCTTAGAAAGAGTTGAAAATCCATAGAGAAAGAATTAAATTCCACAGCCCGCTGTGTTCATTTATCTTCTACGTGGATTTTAATTGATTGAATAATTAAATTCATAATTACCATAATTATTGATAGAAAACTATGTTAGACCTTTAAGTCGATACAATGTTATGTACTGAAAGAGTCAAAATCCGTATAATGTTTTTCCAGCCTACTATTTTGCCCTTACAATGGACTTTTTTTTACTAAAATTGATGCTTTGACTGGACAGAAGAGCTACGATTCAGCACTTTTGTTAGTTCGGGGGGGGGGGGGAGTATTCAAAAAATAAATGGGAGGCCAAAAGTGAACAATGAGAAGAGTTGGAGGACCCCTGAAATCGTTCGCCTTAAAAATTATTCTCACCTCACCACTCATGCTAAAAAACCATAGAACATTGAATTGAATGAAGTCATCACTACTTAAAAAAACAAAAATGGAAATTCAATACAAACAAAAACTAGAAATATCTGAGACATACAAACAATTGTCTCGTTTACATTTTTAAATGTTTTGACCCCCTATCTTTGGTGTAGGTGTAATTTTGGTTCCCTATTATCACATGTAGCATAAATAGTCTGTGGCTATATGACTTTGGCATTAGTAGTCCATTTCACATCGCATTTCTTGTAGTTTTATGTTGACTCATTAATCAATAATAATAATAAGGACTAAAATCAAAATATTATTATAATTTAGGGTTAAAATAAAGATCTTAATATACATGGAATATTTTAGAATTATCAAAATTTAAGATCGTAAATTTTTTTCTCAATTCCGACTTGAATAACATAAATTATAACTTTGCATATAACTGAAGTTTTACAAAAAACAAATTGATTCAAATTAGTAAGAATTCAAATTTAGGGCTTCCAAAAATTAAACTATAGTTACGTTTTCGTTTTCTCTTTGAGTATTTTTAAAATAAAGAAATGAGGGATGCATGATTGAAACAAATACTAGTACTCCCTCTATCCAACTTAAATCTCCATATATAAAATAATTTCACGATTTTTAGAAAATATGTTTGACTGTGAATATATGTAACTGCTTATAAAAATAATGCATAAAAAGTTGCTATTTAGACTCTACATGTTAAATTTTTTAACAATATCTCATACGATAATATTATTACTTATCTATTTAAATACATGATCAAAATTTGACAAACATGACTGAAAAAGTATTTTGTGCAAATTTAACTTGGATGAATGGAGCATTGAAATTCCAATAATTTAAAATAATAACGTATTGATATGATTTCAACCACAAATTTTTATTTCAACTTTATTCTTTATTATCTTTCATTAGCGAGTCAACAAAAAATCCAGGCTGTAAAATGGACAACTAGTCCTAGCTTTTAATTATAAAGTCAAAATATTATTTTCATCCGACATAGTGTAATTTTCATTTACATTTTGTATCACCACACTTGTATATAACTTGTCTAAGACAAAAATTCAATTGAATTTTATGTAAAAATTTTGCTAATAAATCATTGATTTTTTCATTAAATATCAAGATAAGGATGCCATTCTAAAATTGCTTTCAATAATATACTTTTTATATATATAATAATTAAATGTGTATTTCATATATAAGTTTAATAAGTTGTAAAATTTGAAGTAGAACTCCGTGAATAAGAATTCAAGATATTTCTCTTTAGGAATTATACTGATTCACATGTTATCTATTTACATGTCTTGGATTTCACGACACTTCTAGATCATGTAACTTTAACTTCCATACTATAATATCTGAGCATATGAGTTCATGATGTGATATATCTCCTTGTCTTTGTAAAAGACTATGATGATTGTTTGTTCATCTCATTTTAGAAAAAAAAATGCTTTTATAACCCTACCTAATTGGCATAAGTGCCAATATAACCTTTTGAAAATTGAAAGGGCAGATATAACCCTACCTAATTGATGTAAGTGCAATTTTACCCATTCCGACATATGAAGTCCGGATTCGATGGAAAAGTCAGTTTTACCCTTATGAATTTTTTTAAAAAAAATTACAATTTCAACCCCAAAATTCTATTTTTCCTTCTTTGTTCTTTTCTTGGTGTCCGTCGCAGCTCTCTTTCTCTTGTTTCTTCTCTTATTTTCTTCTTTCCGCGAGCAGCTCTCTTCCTCATCTTTCTTCACTTTCTTTTCTTCTAAAACTCACTCACAATCGGGCTTAAAAAATTGGGCTTCGAAAAACATGCAGCCATCAGCCACAAATGTTAATCGGGCTTCTCATCATGGCCAAAATTGAGCTTCAAAAAGATACAATCACCGGCGAGACCAGGGTTGCGTTGAGCACGGTGGTAGCATCGGCGAGACGAGGTGGTGCGAACTTGGCTGTGGACAGAGGCCGCGGGTGGCGTTGGGCTAGGAGAGGGGGTTGATGTCGAAGAAAGCACAAAAAGGGTTGATGTTGGCCAATATAATAAAGAGACGGAGTTGGCGATAAGGTTGATGTCGGAGATGTCGGGATCGATGCATTTCCAGAGTAGTCTTAGCCCTGGTGGTCAATGACGCATAAGGAGGTTGTCGATCGGCGACCCAAAAAAGGTGAAATGGGTAAAAAACCTAGATTTCCACTTTGGAACGGGGCCGCCGGAGAAGCAGCACCGAAGGGCAGCCGGGTGGAAGAGGTGGTGGTGGCGACCGATGGAGGGGGTGGCGACAGCCGATAGAGAGGGTGGTGGCAGCTACCGGTGCAGGGGTGATGGTTATGGCATAAAGGGAAAAATGGTCCTAACACTTTTAGATTTTAGGCCAAATGGCATTTTAGTCATTTTAAACCTGGTGAATGCCGGTCAACACTTAAAATGGTGTCTTAGAGTTATATTATAACTTACGTTAAATAGGTAGGATTATTTTTTCACTAAAATTATCTGAGGGTTATATTATTATTTTGCTCAAGGTGGAAGGGTTATAGTGGTATATAGCCCCTCATTTTATTACTATATCTAGATATAATTTTAGCTCTACACATTTGGTATGTGCATGTCTTAAAACCTTCGCTTTAACAAGTTGTGCTATAAGGATTTGATCTATCTATATTGATCCTCCATATTCCATGAGTTAGCCAATTCTGTATCTTTTATGAACCAAATAAGCAAGTGAAGTCCGGCTCTTTTACTGCGTCAAAGAAAAAAATTTATTCTAGAAGTTTGCATATGATCAATGATTTGAGTAGAACCATTTGTTTCATTTTCACTTACTTGATCTCTTTTTCAATGTTTTATATCCTCCAACTAGTGTAAGGATGATTTCACACAATGAAATTGAAGAATGTTATGAGTTTCATTGTGTAATAGCTTATTATAATGAGACCATAAATGATTACAACCATTGTTTTCAGTATGGTGAATTTAGTTTTATTCATTTGAGATTTATTTACATATAATATATTTTCGAAGATGTATACTTGTTAACATTATTGGATTTGATGGAAAGTTGTGTAATGGTGGAGTTATTTATAAAACAGCAGTAACTAATATAACCTAGATAAAATACTAAACATCACTACCCGTTATTAAATTATGTTTCTCCATTAATTGGTATTCTACATGTTTTTAGTTTCCCTCCAATAATTAACTTACAGTTTTCTCTTCAAATGGAGGTGTTTTTTTCCTAATTGACCCGTAATACTGATTTAATGCATAGTCCAAATTAATCTCCAATAAAAATATGAATAAATTATTAATTTACTTTAATTTATTGTGATACTCAATTACAATTAATCATATATTCTTATTTTTTTATTTATTAAATATAATTAAAATACTCACCAACTTGACACTAGTGCAAAAGTACCTTATTTGTGGCATTGATACTATAGTAGGACGACACATTCAGACTGTCGTCCTTGACATTGCCAGGATTCCTACCCCTAAGTTAGATTGCAGTTAAATTGCCGACATTGTTTGTCTAAATCAATGACGTATGTGAGATTCATGTTATGTAATTTCATAACCCACTGCATAACATTCTGAAATCGAAACACTTACATTTGGATGTAGTGTTATAATTCTTCCGATATCAGAAGTCAAACTGTAATGGCTTATTTTATGTCCGTTCCTGGTGAACTTCCTATTTCAGAAGTTGTAAGTGGTGGTTGTATGGATTTTATCTTACGATATTAGATTATTGGTCGTACGATTTGGATATGATATTAGAAATATCAATCAGCTTCATTGAATGTAGTTGGTCACGAAGTCAGCATTCATTTTGGAATTGATCATGTTGACTTTTTTAAAATGCATTCCGATATGAGAATATGTATCTAGGCAGTGATTGCCTGCATCACTTAAACTATCCAAAATTGGAAATACTTTCAAAAAATGTAAAATTCTCTTATTGTATTCAAAATGGAACCTTACAATCCAAATTCAGTGACTAATATAGATAAAAAAATATTTACAAAACAATGTGGAAACTGCTAATCTAGCCTATATGATATCTTACATTGGTTACTTAAAGGTAGTATGGGTTCTTCAGACCTATCATACATATTTACTTACTCGATACAAAGGTAGGCCTGGATAAACTTACAGTATGGATGGTAAAGGTGTATTGAGATAGCTTGTTTTGGCACAAGTTCTTTAAAGATTTCAAGCATGGTGTTGTTTGTCTTCAAAACCTATAAAGGAAGGGAAAATGCTATATTTAAAAAGTTTGCAAGGATTATAAATGGTAATAAATAAAAAGTACCATATATACGTCAATGTCAAAATGAAGTTCCCATTTAATAAAGTTTGGTGGAACGAGTGTAATGTCAATACACGTCGATTGGAGGGCTGGTGTTTTCCATACATTAAAAGTGTTATAAGAAAATGAAGTTCACAAAATATCAATAAACAAAAATATTAGCAGATTCATAGGAATACCGAAACCTGGATTCATGTTTTTCAACCATTAATTTTAATGCACGCTACAAAGATAAGGAGACATTAATGGAAATGTTTGAGATTCGCTGATGGAAAACTTGATAGACATTGTCTCCTCATTAAAGATAAGGAGACATCAATGGAAATGTTTTAACAAGGGAATGGACATTGTCTTCCCATAAAAAATGTTTAGTATATGTTTTTATCTATTTTTTAATGTTCTAGGATATTTATTATTTCAAACCAAATAGGTAAATATAACCTTTGTTTTACCACAGCATAAACAAAATTATGTGCAGGATTCCTGTGACAATGAAAATTTTAAATGAAAGTCAAAAAAATTCAACTTCCTACATTTGTTCCGATTTCTTCTTTTTAACTATGCAAAGTTTCATGTAGCCTTTCAATGTCCTTATACATGGAATTAAAGTTTAACTGCAATATGTGGCATTTTTCACATCGAAAATATCCTCAAATTAATTCTCCAATGTGATGGAAAGAGGGTTTGGTGGACCCACAACAATTTACTGGTTGGTATTTTTGCCTTATTTTGAAAAATCACACCCTTATATGCACTGTGATGACTTCCACAGTTACTCTTAATGTTCAAAATAATAATAAACTTTCTCCCTCCAAACCAAAGAGTTTTGTTTGATTCTCCATGATACATGGGTTAACCCAGAATAGGAATGCTCAAGAATGCCTCGGATCAAGTTAGTTTCTTTGGGTGTCTCTAAAAATATCATATTTTAGTTATTTGGTTGCATGCGTGCACCATGAAATATTCCCAACTAATCTGAAAAATGGCACTAGGATTTTGGCTACAACGAAGATTTAAATTTAATTCAAAATTAAAAATTCCTACACAGGTTCCGAATTCTTTTTTACAACGGATAGTGGCATATAGGCTTCTGATGTCCTTATGCTTGCGATTTAAATTTCCCCACAATGCAGCAAGTGTCATTTTTACTTGTCATAATGTTCCCATCCAATGGAAAAAAGGTTCGGTGGAACGAGTATAATGTCAATGTAACCCGATTGTAGGGTTAGTGTTTTGCCATACCATGAAAGTGTTAACAGAAAAATGAAGTGCACGACATATAAATAAACAAAAAGGTTAGCTAATTCATGGTAATGCAAAAAACATAAACCAGTGTTTTTTAGAGTTGAATGTCAATGCAAGATACAAAGATATGGAGACATCAATGGATCTTTTGAGTTTTCACATTTTGAAAAACTTGAGAGCAATTATTGTTGTTACCCTAATATTACAAAAGGTAATTATTTAATATTTAGTATCATTTCACTCCCTTGTTTCATGAATGTCAAGGCAAGACAATGCCTTCATGTATATTTACATGTGATTAATTGTAGACCTAATAAATGTGCATCGTGAAAAACAATACAATCTTCATAATACACCAGATTATTATGCATGATTTACCATAAGGCATTGCATAACCGAGAGTGGGAATGATCAAGAATTCCTCAGAAGAATTTAGTTTCTCAGTCAGTTTTTAATAATTTCTATCTTTGTAATTTGCTCACAAGCACGCTGCTGGCACATGTAGATACAAGCACTCTAAAAACTTTGAAACCCATATAATAATTTCAATATTTTAACAAGGGAATGAACATTGTTTTGTCATAAAAAAGTTTAAGCATGCATTTTTATATGTTTTCAACGTACTAGGATATTGATTATTTCAAGCCAAAATTGGTAAATATGACTTCATTCTGGCACATTGAAAATTTTGAATGAAATTTAAAAAAATTTAACTTCCCTCATATGTTCCAACTTCATGTTTTGATTGTCGAAAGTGGTATGCAGGCTTCCAGTGTTCTTATGTTTGACATTTAATCTTCACAAAATTTAAAAATGTACCATTTTCCTTGATTCTAAGTTCCTCAAATTAAAGCTCCAATCTGACGGCGAGAAGGTTTAGTATATGTTTTTATCTATTTTTTAATGTACTAGGATATTTATTATTTCAAACCAAATAGGTAAATATAACCTTTGTTTTACCACAGCATAAACAAAATTATGTTCAGGATTCCGGTGATAATGAAAATTTTAAATGAAAGTCAAAAAAAATTTAACTTCCTAAATTTGTTCTGATTTCTTCTTTTTAACTATGCAAAGTTGCATGTAGCCTTTCGTGTCCTTATACTTGGAATTCAAGTTTCACTGCAACATGTGGCGTTTTTCTCATCGAAAATATCTTCAAATTAATTCTCCAATGTGATGGAAAGAGGGTTTTGTACACCCACAACAATTTATTGGTTGGTATTTTTGCCTTATTTTGAAAAATCACACTCTTATATGCACCGTTATGACTTCCACAGTTGCTCTTAATGTTAAAAATAATAATAAACTTTCTCCCTCCAAACCAAAGAGTTTTGTTTGATTTTCCATGATACATGGGTTAACCCAGAATAGGAATGATCAAGAATTCCTCGGATCAAGTTAGTTTCTTTAGGTGTCTCTAATACATCATATTTTAGTTATTTGGTTGCATGCGTGCACCATGAAATATTCCCAACTAATTTGAAAAATGGCACCAGAATTTTGGCTACAACGAAGATTGAAATTTAATTCAAAATTAAAAATTCCTACACAGGTTCCGACTTCTTCTTTTTTACAACGGATAGTGGCATATAGGCTTTTTATGTCCTTATGCATGCGATTTAAGTTTCCCCACAATGCAGCAAGTGTCATTTTTACTTGTCACAATGTTCCCATCCAATGGAAAAAAAGGTTCTGTGGAATGAGTATAATGTCAATTTAACCCGTTTGTAGGGTTAGTGTTTTGCCATATCATGAAAGTGTTAACAAAAAATGAAGTGCACGACATATAAATAAACAAAATGATTAGCTAATTCATGGTAATGCAAAAAACATAAACCACTCTTTTTTAGAGTTGAATGTCAACGCAAACAACAAAGATATGGAGACATCAATGGATCTTTTGAGTTTTCGCAGTCTGAAAAACTTGAGAGCCATTATTGTTATTACCCTAATATTCCAAAAGGTAATTATTTAATATTTAGTATCATCTCACTCCCTTGTTTCATGAATGTCAAGGCAAGAGTATGCCTTCATGTATATTTACATGTGATAAATTGTAGACCTAACAAATGTGCATCGTGAAAAACGATACAATATTCATAATACACCATATTATTATGCATGATTTACCATAATGCATTGCATAACTGAGAGTGGGAATGATCAAGATTGCCTCGGAACAATTTAGTTTCTCAATCAGTTTTTAATATTTTCTATCTTTGTTATTCGCACACAAGCATGCTACTGGCACATGCAGATACAAGCACTCTAAAAAATTTGAAACCCATATAATAATTTCAATATTTTAACAAGGGAATGAACATTATTTTGTCAAAAAGAATTAAGCATGCATTTTTATATGTTTTCAATGTACTAGGATATTGATTATTTCAAGCCAAATTGGTAAATATGACTTCTTTTTTTGCATGCAACATAAATAAAAGTATGTACAAGATTCTGGGACATTGAAAATTATGAATAAAATTTTAAAAAATATGACTTCCTTCATATGTTCCAACTCCACGTTTTGACTGTGAAAAGTGGTATGCAGGCTTGCAATGTTCTTATGTTTGACATTTAATCTTTATAAAATTCCAAAATGTACAATTTTCCTTTTTTCTAAGTTCCTCAAATTAAAACTCCAATCTGTCGGCGAGAAGGTTTAGTATATATTTTTATCTATTTTTTTTAATGTACTAGGATATTTATTATTCCAAACCAAATAGGTAAATATAACCTTTTTTTACCACGGCATAAACAAAATTATGTGCAGGAATCTAGTGACAATGAAAATTTAAATGAAAGTTAAAAAATTTCAATTTCCTACATCTGTTTCGATTTCTTCTTTTTAACTATGCAAAGTTGCATGTAGCCTTTCGATGTTCTTATACTTGAAATTCAAGTTTCACTGCAACATGTGGCATTTTTCTCATAGAAAATATCCTCAAATTAATTCTCCAATGTGATGGAAAGAGGGTTTCGTGCGCCCACAACAATTTACTGGTTGGTATTTTTGCCTTATTTTGAAAATTCATACCCTTATATGTACCGTGATAACTTCCACAGTTACTCTTAATGTTGAAAATAATAATATTTTTTCTCCCTCCAAACCAAAGAGTTTTGTTTGATTTTCCACGATACATGGGTTAACCCAAAATAGTAATGCTCAAGAATGTCTCGGATCAAGTTAGTTTCTTTAGTTGTCTCTAATATATCATATATTAGTTATTTGGTTTCTTGCATGCACCATAAAAAATCCCCAACTAATCTGAAAAATGGCACCAGGATTTTGGTTACAACGAAGATTGAAATTTAATTCAGAATTTAAAATTCCTACACAGGTTCCGACTTCTTCTTTTTTACAACGGATAGTGGCATATAGGCTTCTGATGTTCTTATGCTTGCAATTTAAATTTCTCCACAATGCAGCAACTGTCACTTTTCCTTGTCGTAATGTTCCCATCCAATGGAAAGAAGGTTCGGTGGAACGAGTATAATGTCAATGTAACCCGATTGTAGGGTTAGTGTTTTGCCATATCATGAAAGTGTTAACAAAAAATGAAGTGCACGACGTATAAATAAACAAAAAGGTTAGCTAATTCATTGTAATGCAAAAAACATAAACCAGTGTTTTTTAGAGTTGAATGTCAATGCATGCTAAAAATATATGGAGACATCAATGGATCTTTTGAGTTTTCGCAGTCTGAAAAACTTGAGAGCAATTATTGTTATTACCCTAATATTCCAAAAGGTAATTATTTAATATTTAGTATCATCTCACTCCCTTGTTTCATGAAT
>JAULKM010132272.1:0-19311 GCA_032355605.1 Rubia tinctorum
ACCAAAAACCCCCCTCTTTACATGCTTTTATTTATCTATCTATATCTATCTAGGCTTATATCCACTCCTAATTGTATCAACCCTTAGGAAAATCCCTTTTCTTTGTGGACGACCCCGACTTGCCAACTATCTACTTAGTTGTATTTAGTATGCATATTGGGATTAAAAATAGTATCTTTGAGAGGTATGACGACGTCCTCCCAGTTGCCTTTACTTTTTTTGGGGAAGGATCCTGGGCGAATCTTAGAATCTTTTGGTTTAGGATGTATTATAGTTATGTAAAATATTAATGTAAAATTGGTTCTTACCAGATCCTTTGGAACTTTTGCATGTACTTAAGTTAAAAACTCATATTTAATACTTGTATTAAGACTTTCACTGTAATATTATGTTAGGTTTTGAATTTTCTAAATTTCTTTCGCATAACTATATTTGCTCATTACTGCATTTAAGTAATCCGACCAGCTGGACTATGGTAACGCGTTCAGGTCCGACCCGATACTTGCATTGAGAAAGTTGGTCATAGATCTAGGGTGTTACAGATGTGGTATCAGAGCTTTCCGAAATCAAGTAAAGGTTGTACCAAAACACACCATATTAAAACACTCCACTTAAACCTCATGAACCATAAACACTACATTAACTTTATCCAAAATTAGTCCTAAATTACCAAACTAACATTGTTAATTGACAACAGAAGTATCAGAAGTGATATTGGGTAAGGACTTAGGAAGTTTATTAAGAGATAGTGACCTGAGAATAAAACCATTAATATTTATTTCCTAGGAAGAACTTGTAAATGTTTTTAAATATAGAATAATACTATTCAAGCGAGAAAAGAGAAAAAAAGACATTGTATTAAAATTATTCCATCAGAGATTATCAAATTAAAATATGAAATCGAAACAAAAAAAAATCTAAGAAGTGACCTTTTTATTTGAACTGAGAAACCTTTGAATCGCTTGGGGATGGCCAGCCCAGGCTTGACTCAGGTTCTCAGTTTAAATTGAACGGTATCTAAACAATTGTGATAGTAAAACTTAAAACCCCAAAAACAAGACAATAAAATAAGAATCATAATATGTATCTTCGCCACTATTTAATAACCAATACAACGAGATTAGGCCAAAATCTAACCACAATTCGTGTAGGTGCTAATGGAAGGAGAACAAGATAGAAGACTTACCTTATAAATTCGAAGTTAGCACTCCCACAAACAGTACTAAAATCCTAACTGGATGTGTATGTAGAAACTGTGGGGTAAATGTAGGGCGTTGGGAATTACCCATAGATTTAATTTCCCTATCCTTAAGGGGATATGAAGTCATACTTGGCATGGATTGGCTTGCTAAAAACCATGCATAGTTGAATTGTCATAAGAAGGAAGTTAAGTTGTGTTGGCTGGGGGAACCCCCAATTGAAGTAGATGTGAGAAGGAAGAGAACTTCCTCATTACTTGTTGCTGGTGTCAAGGCTCGAAAAATGATTCACAAGGGGGCAACTGGAATATTGGCTAATATCATGAATAAGCCAACATACCAGTTGAAGGGAGAAGATATATGTGTAGTTAGAGAATTTCCTTAGGTGTTTCTGGAGGAACTTATAAGCTTTTTTTCCAAAAAGAGAAATTGAGCTTACCATTGATCTGGTACCAGAAGCCGCGCCTGTTTCTCGAACCCGTTATCGTATGTCACCAATGGAAATACAAGAGTTAAAAATACAACTTGAGGATTTGTTAATTCTGGGATTCATCCAACCGAGTACATCACCCTGGGGAGCCCCAGTGTTGTTTGTTAAGAAGAAATATGGCTCTCTGTGGATGTGTATAGATTATCGAGGCCTAAACAATGTGACAGTTAAGAATAAGTACCCTATTCCATTATAGAGGAGTTGTTCGATCAACTCTAAGGAGCAGTCGTATTTTATGACAAGGGTACCACCAGTTGCGGGTGAAGAGGGGGGACATTCCCAATACGGTTTTCAACACTCGATATGGTCATTACGAATTCCTGATAATGCCATTTGGAGTGACCAATGTGCCAGCTGCTTTCATGGATCTCATGCATTGTGTATTTTAGCCACACCTAGACAAGTTTGTCGTCATCTTCATCGATGACATCCTAGTCTATTCCAAATCCCAGCAGGAGCATGAGGCACACCTAAGGAAGGTGTTTCAACTACTTAAGGAACATAAGTTGTACATCAAGTTTAGAAAATGTGAATTCTGGCTAAACCAAGTAAAATTTTGGGGGCAAGTGATTAGTAAGGAATGGATATCAGTGGACCCCTCCAAGATCGAAACCATCCTAAATTGGAAGGTGTCGACCAATAGAACATAAATTTGGAGTTTCTTAGAACTTGCGGGATATTATAAATGCTTTGTTAGAGACTTCTCTAAATTAGCATCTTCTTTGTTCCGTCTAACTCAGAAGGGAGTCTAATATAAAAAGAATGACAAGACGGAAGCCAGTTTCCACAAACTGAAGAAATGCTTGACTACTGCCCTAGTTCTTGCGCTTCCAGAGGGAAAAGATAGATTTATATTGTATACAGATGCTTTGGGACATGGTCTCGGATGTATACTGATGCAAAAGGGCCACGTTATTGCTTATGCTTCTCGTAAGTTGAAAACTTATGAGAATAACTATCCCACCCATGACCTTGAACTTGTTGTGGTAGTGTTTGCGAGGAAGAAATGGAGGCACTACTTATATGGAGTCACGTTTGAAGTAATTTCGGATCACAAGAACCTGAAGTATTTATTTTCTCAAAAGGACGTGAATATGCACCAACGTCGGTGGATGGAGTTTTTTGGAGACTACGATTGTGTGATCAATTATCATCCTGGCAAGGCGAATGTGGTAACGGATGCCTTGATCCAGAGGGTGAATTTGGCACATATAAGATAAGGGAGACTAAAATGTTATCGCAAGTAGGAAGTTGGGACTGAGAGGTTAAACCTGACCAGCTCGTGTTCTCCAAGCAAAGGGTGCAGTCTGTTTTACCCACAGAGATTAAAACGGCTCAAGAATCTGATGAAGCATTAATGAAGAGGATAAAACTTGCTACTGAAGGGAAATTACCGGACTTTGAAGTGGATGGTGATGGAGTGCTGGTCTGTAGAGGCAGGTTTTACTTACCATGAAATTTTGAGATCAAACAAAGGGTGTTGGAAGAAGCCCACGGATCCAAATATACGGTACACTCATGGGGGACCAAAATGTATCGGGACTTGAAACAGAAGTACTATTGGGATAACATGAAGAATGACGTAGCATAATATGTATCACGATGTTTGGTGTGTCAGCAAGTCAAGGTTGGGCATCATAAACCATCAAGGTTACTACAACCATTGGAGATTCTTACATGGAAGTGGGATCACATCACGATGGACTTCGTGATGGGACTAACTCGGACACAGAATAGTTATGGTACAATTTGGGTGGTGGTTGAAAGGTTGACCAAATTGGCTCACTTTCTACCGATTAACATTAAATACTCGCTAAAAAAGTTGACAGCCCTGTATATTCGATAAATCATAAGATTGCACGTGGTGCCAATAACTATTGTGTCAGACAGAGACCCAATGTTCACTTCCCGATTCTAGAGACAACTGCAAACACAACTGGGAACCAAGTTGAACTTTAGTATCACTGCCCATCCGCAGTCAGATGGACAGTCGGAGAGAATAAGCCAAATGCTGAAAGACATGCTTCGAAGCTGTGTTATGGATTTCGGGGGAAGTTGGGATGCTCACTTACCTTTGGTAGAATTTTCCTATAACAATAGTTATCAGTCATCCATTGGTATGACCCCCCCTATGAAGTATTGTACGGTCGGAAATGTCGGACGTCCCTCTTGTGGAAAGAAGTTGGAGAGAAAAAACTCTTCTGATTACTAGTATACCCTGGATTGAGGAATCCCTAGAAAAGGTCAAGTTGATAAGACACCGCCTACAAACGGCGCAAAGTCGATAGAAGAGTTACGCAGACCATCGAAGGAGGGATTTGGAGTTTGAAGTTGGAGACCGGGTATTCTTTTAAGTGACTCCTCAAAAGGGTCTCATCTAGCATGGTAAGAAGGGAAAGTTAAGTCCTAGGTACAATGGTCCTTTTGAGGTTACCCAACTAGTCGGACCATTTGCGTACCGACTTAACCTGCCCAACCAATTGGGGAGATTACATGGTGTCTTCCATGTATAACTCCTGAAGAAGTATCACCCCAACCTTGAACACGTGTTAAAACATGAGGAGTTAGCATTGAATGAAAAAATGGTGTACGAAGAGACTCTCGTAGGGATAATGGATCGGAAAATTAAGACCTTGCGACCCAGGGAGATCCCTATGGTTTTGGTGTTGTAGAGGAATCATAAAGTTGTGGAAGCAACCTGGGAGCTGGAAGATAGCATGAGGGATATGTGTACCCTGAGTTGTTCACGGGAAATGGGAATTACGGGGACGAAATTCATTAAGGGGGGAGACTGTGAACCCCCGACATTAATGAATTTTGTACGTGTGTAATAACTAGGTTTAACCAAAAATCATATTCTCTTATCTTCTTTCTTCGACTATTTTCGGTTATAACTCCAAACTCGACAAGAAATTTTAACATAAAATAAAATAAAATGAGATAAATAAATAATATTAGCAATGATAAAATATTGACTTATTTATAGGATTCTTTGAGAAAGGAGGAATGAATAATAGTACTCCAAATTAGGAAGAAAACGAGATCTACAATTCGCACATTTAAAAGAATGATACTAATAAATCATTGAGAAATAATGAATTGAGTCTTTATTAAATATCTATATTTTTAGAATTTTGTAATAAAATTACGTAATATTTAAATTAAAACAAAAATTAATATATTGACAAAATTTGAATTATTAATTAAATATGAATATTATTGTTGAAATTCGGTAATAAAATCTCATAACATTGAAAATTGCAATTGAAACTAAAATATTGACAATTTCTCACCCATGTAAAGAGAGAAATGAGTACTAATAAAAAAATAAGGAAATATATATATATACACAAATTATAATTATAATTAATATAAATTATTAAAGAAACAAAATATGAATGGAAAAAATGGGGTGGGCGATCAACTCCACCCAAGGTGACTTAAATCACACAAAAAACATGGCATGCAACCTTTTATTTGTTTGTATAAGACCTTGTACAATGCATAGATCACTCCGAGATTCCTCTTGTGGTTTCAATTCATTAAATAATCAATCTCTCTCTTCCACCTAAGCAATTGAGACAGCAACTAAATCACTCCATTATTTCCTACACAGTGATTGAAACTACTTTGAGACAACTCCATGGACCCCACTTCATTCTCTCTATCCTACTCATTATTTTTACCTTAAATATTTAATTCAAATAAATTTACCTAAAAAACTAAATTAAAATGTGAAAATTAATAATACACCTATAAATTTTTATTTGGATTTTTTTCAAATCTCATTTTAAAATTAATTTCAATTTTTTAAATTTATTTTATAAACCATAATTAAACAAAAGAAACATTTTTTTAAAAAATGTAATTTTGCTTTTTAAAAAGATCCAAAAAATTATTTAGATTTTAAAAAAAATTATCAGATCTTTTTGCAATTTTTCTTTTTTGGATTTTTAAATAGTATAAAATAATTTGCTGAAATTTTTTAATTTTTTTTTAAAAAAATTGGTTGGGACACGTGGCACCACCTGATTGGGCCACGTGTCCCAGTCTGTTTATAAATAGATAAGGGGGGACAGTCGGGTGCCATGTGGTACCCTTGGTAAAAAAATAAACAGCACCGCAGCGCCTGGGCCCTTGCCCACATCAAGCTTCTGCCAATGTTCAGTTTTGGGCCGGTCTTTATTTGAAGGACCATTCTCAAGTCTGCATCAAATGCAAACTGCTCTGAGACCCCCATTGTGAGGATTTTTGGCCTTGGTTCCATCCCAATTTTTTATTGAGACTCTTTTGAAACCCCCATTGTACATGCTCTAAGGCTTGTGCAGCCATTTGTTTTGTTGCATCATGAATCAATATGCAAATGAAACCTTGGACCGTGTGCTAAGGTTGGCCTTTGTCCGGTTCGTGGTCTTTTGTTACATTTTTGTGTAACACTACATGTTACACCAATAAAATTGTGACATGTGTCCAACATAACTTAACTCTAATCTAACTATCTAACCTTGATTAACATTATTTTGTATTTATTTTATTTATTAAACTAGATTTTTTTTACCTTACAGAAACTTTTTCCTTTCTAACCCCGTTTCTAATTTAATTAATCACGCCTTCACAAATTCTTCATTAAACCTTCTACATCTACTACTACAATCGAACGTGTTGATAGGATGAATATATACGTCGATTATGGGTGGCTCTTCATCGTCCGTCATCCTTGACAACTTGTTTCTTTAGTCGGTAAGTCATAAATCGATTATATTTTGAAATAAGAATGCTACATAGGATGGAGAAATTGATGTTGAAATTTAGTGTTGCACGCCTCTTGAATTCCTTCTATTTCAATTGTGTCTGGTGTTGTTATTATGCGTGTCCTAATAATTTTTTAACATTTTGGATAGGATGGATATGGAAGGATTCTTAGCACGCAATCAAAGGATCATCAACAAGCAAAGAGGTCTACCGAGTCAAGTACATTGAGATTTTTAGCAAGTCTGGGTGGATGGACTAATGGAATTTTGACATGTAGTAGATGTTTAGTTTAGAGGGGCTTTAGTAGCTTGAAAGGAACTTTTATTCTTTTAGATTGTTATTGTATTACTCATATATTTTTAGAGGTCATTTTGATGTGCTTTGCAAGAGATTTTTTTGACACATCATTATGAAAATTGAATGGAAGAACCGAATGTAATCGTATTCATTATTTGTTAGATGTCACATGCTTCAGTGGTTTGCTATATTTTGGTTGATTTAATGATAGTGAAGCATATCCTGATTTAGCTCTAAATCACTTGTCTTGCTTCCAACCTCAGGCAATTTTGCTATTGAAGTTGAGGCTGACTCAATGTTATATGCTGCTGAAATTGATGTTGAAATCTTGCTGAAATGGAGATATATGCTACCGAAATTGGTGCTAAAATCTTGCTGAAATTGGAGGATGTCTAATGCTGAATTCTTGATGACATCAAGCTATTTGCTGCTGAAATTGGTGCTGAACCAAAAGATATTTGATGCTGAATTCTTTTCTAACATGGAGCTATTTTTTGCTGAAATTGGTGTTGAACTCTTGCTAAATTGGAGGGCATTTGATTTTGGATTCTTGATGAAATAGAGGATATTTTCTGCTCAAACTGAAGCTATTTTTTTTTTTGATGAAACGGAGATAAATTGTTGCTTAAATGGATGTTGTATTTTTATTGAAATGGAGGAAATTTGAAGCTCAAAGTAAAAGAGTAAGTTGATGATGAATACTCAATCCCAAAAAATCTCATTCCAACCAACAACAACACATTAGGTAGAAAAAAAAGGCTTTTCAAGTCTTCCTTGGCAGAAGAATTTAGAAATGAATAATAACTATGACATGAAAAAAACATTTTCCTCAACCAAATGAGGAGAATTCTCACCACTACCCAAGCAATTTAATGGAGCATTGTTTCCTATTAGATACCAAGAAGAGTACAATATCATACATTATCATCAAACCAAAAATGAACTAAACAACCTCTCTTTAATTTTTGAACACGTTACTCAAAGGCTCGGCAGAATATAATACTATTGATAGTTAAAAGAATCATGTTGAATTGAACACAACAAGAGTAAAAAAAAGCCAATAGTGTTTATTAGAATATATAGAATAAGTAACATCTAAAATCTTACAAAAGATCTCAAATAGTAATATGACTCCATTTGAAGAAGGGACAGTAGAAAATTGAGCAAATCTTCAAAGAAGATTAGTCTCAAGATTTCCACCTTTGTTGTTGATTAACTTTCAAAAATGAAAAATTGCAGAAACAACACAAACTCGAAATCATCACAACAAAGAAACACATATTCAAGGTGTTGAATATCTCCGACTCCTACTAAGGAGAACATGTTTGAAGGAAAAGCCCAGCACTGCACGAGTCACAGTGAAGCTGTGAGGGTCGTCACACTGCACGACACAGACCCGGACGAAGAGGTTGTCAAATCCTCCTGATAAGCACCTCCTAAGAATAAATTGAGATATTATCTTCTGCTCCCATTGCCACCGTGGAAATCATCTCTTCATCGATAAACTTGTTAATCACGCCGTCGTTCCTCTAATCGTGGTCTTCTCATGGAGGTGGTGGATTGGGAAGATAAGGGCTGGCCGAATGCCCAAAAATCAGGATTCGGAAATTAGAGAAGGTGTTCGAAAAAGGAAAAAGTTTATGTACGGTAAAAAAAGATTTAGTTTAATGAATAAAATAAATACAAAATAATGTTAATCAGAGTTAGATAGTTATATTAGAGTTAAGTTAGGATATTATGCTTGTTTCTTATTTATTATTTTGCTTCATAATAATTAAGCACGACGTGTACTTTATCATACTGTGCTTAATTATTGTGATACTATGCGAATTTAATTACTGATTATATGTGGATGACCGGCTTGTACTTTATCTTGTCGTGTCAAATTTGACCGCGTGCTATTTGATTACTTGTCTGTGTTTATCGGGGTCCCCAACGCGATTGGAGTTTAGTTTAGTTCGGCGGGGAACGGTATTGACCAGACCGTATGATTAGACCGGCTACTCGTGGCATTTCTGATATGCTAACATAACCAACTGGTAATGATACGACCTCGTAACTGAACATGTTGGGCGTGGTTGACGAATACAGATTTCTGGATTTGTGATAACCTCCGGGCACTGCTGAAGGGTTTATGCCCTGATGCCAGTCACAGTAGACATATAGGAACTTGACTGCATTTCGGCATAACCCACCTGTATCCTTTTACTAAATGCTAGGATTTATGTGGCCATTTGCGTTATGTGACCACTAAATTTACTCGATAAATATTGGGAATGAAACCTCACTAAGAAAGGAGCTTACTCTAGTTTAAACAACCCTAACAGGTGTAGCTGAACAGTTAGAGTGAAGTGCACTGTTGCCTTTACTTATTTTGGGGGAGGATCTTGGGCGAATCTTAGAATCTTTTGGTATTATAGTTATGTAAAATATTAATGTAAAACTGGTTCTTCCCAGATCCTTTAGAACTTTTTCCTATACTTAAGTTAAAACTCGTGTTTAATACTTGTATTAAGACTTTCAATGTAATAGTAAGTTAGGTTTTGAAATTTCTAAATTTCTTTGCATAACTGTATTTGCTCATTACTGCATTTAAGTAGTCCAACCAGCTGGATTATGGTAAAGCGTTCAGGTCCACCCGATACTTATGTTGAGCAAGTTGGTCATGGATCTGGGGTGTTACAAACCACATTATCCATTGGTTTGAAATTGAAATGATAATCTAACTTTGAAGGCACAAAATGCAACCTTGAAATTTTGTTCTTACTTGTAAGGGTTGGTTTGATGCGATTGGTGTGTCTTTTTATTTCCCAAACTTCCACTGCTCACTGTATTGTACTTTTTCCTATGCCTAGACCTACAACGGTGCCTTGGACTGTTCTCTTAGAGTTTTCGATAATTATTTCAACTCTTACATGTTAATACAATTCTTCTTACTATTCGCATGGCCCATTTTCCTTGTCCTCATGTCCATGAGTATTCCCAGGAGCAGCTGGATCTTTGCCCTTAACTATATTGTGTTAGTGGTTCGGAATAAGACTTGAAAATATGCAGCAACCTCAACTCGCTTCAGATGTGCGATTTTGTCACATTTGCAGCTGGCCAACAAGAAATCTCCCACATGTTGTCGTTGCTTGTTTGTTAGATTTTTATCCTTATCATCAAGCTCCTTCCCGACTAGCCCTGTGATTAATGGAGAACTAGGTAGTTCATAGAGTAATCGGGTCTGAATGGATCACCGATAGGGCTCGATGGGAACACCATTTTGATTCTGATGGCCCCAAAAAATAATTAATTTCATTCACATGTTTGATGAAATTAAATGAGAAAAATTATTGATAGGGTAGAGTTGGAGATATGAATGCTTAGTTTGAATATATTTATAGTTCTTGAAAGGGACTTTTTTTGGAATTTTTACAGTACACTATACTGTTCAGTTTAATATGAACCATTCATTTTTTTTTCCATTTTACCCCCGCGAGAATGATTTGGAGTTTTCCCTCCACTTTAAAAACCTGAAAATTGATTAGTGTAGGGATTTCATATTATGTAAAGGATGATTTGGAGTTTTCCCTCCATTTCAAAAAGATTTTAAAAATATTTTTAAAAAATTTGATTAGCGCACGGAATCCCCATTTTCGAAAGTTCTGCCTTGTCCTCTAAAAAGATAGGACCTGCAGTATTTTTATTAATTAAAATAGGAAAAAATTACTTTCATTTTCTCTTTTTTGCAGTTCTAAAAGGGAAAGAGGAGTAGTATAATTTTAAAAATTATAGAATGAGGTTTGAAATTTTTGTTTAATCATTAGGTGATTTTATAGGAGACACTCTCTTATTCTAGAATATCTTCAAATCAATTTTAGTTTTTAACTTTAATTTTTTTACTATTCCACAATTTTCATCCTTAAATTTTAAAATAATAAATAATTTAAATTTATAAATAAAACTAAATATTTTAAAAGTGTCTTGCCAATTATTGAGGACGTTTTTGATAAAATCAATTCAAATAAAACATTTTTTTACACTATATAGATCCATTTTATACTTTTTTTCTTCTATATTAGGACTATTAATTATCAAAATATTATATTTTTCAGAGTGAATTGCATAAGTTTTTTTTGGATGAAACCCATATTAATGGGGGGAGATATTTATTTGGTTCTCCAAGCCAAATAGTAACTTTCGTTACTTCAAAAGACCTAAACATAAAAATGTTTGTACAAAAGCCTTGAAAAGGGCAAAATGGTTGCCTTTTGCAAGCCGAAATGCTATTTAGGATAAAGTTGGTAGTGTTCCCGAATGTAACACCTCCACTCCCTGTGTCGATATTAAACATTCGGCCAGACTTCCAAATTTTCCTAGATATTGATATTCTACTAGAGACCAAGATTTACAAAGAGTGGTAGTTTTGTTTATACAAAATATACATGAGTTTGAACACATTGTGCCATCATTTTTTTTCCCGATTATCTTCCTTCCTTTGAAACTCATTGAGAGGTTGAAACTTCTTCTACATGATTGTTGTGCTACATGGATCCCCTTGCTTTCTCAACCCATTTTTGTATCTTGCTTTCCCCTTGCTTTCTCCATTCCCTTTTTGCTTTCTCCTTCCATAGTAGGAGCCCATTGTTTGAGTTCTTTGAAGGACTTCTTTTCGTGCAAGAACATAAAGAGATGAGTAGATTCTGTACTAATGATCATGAATACGAATTGAAGCTACTTGCATTTGATCCAAATAAATTAGTCCTCTAATTTCCTTGTCTAGCTCATCAAAATTGAACACCTTGCTTTCAGTTTTGTTCTTTAAACAAAATTTTAAAAGCTATCAGCTGGAAAGTTTGCATTTTTGTAACAGAAACCTAAAGGAATTTGTTTCAGCTTTAAGTGAATTAAGCAAACTAATTCATAGAGTTCCCATGGAGAAAGAGAAGGATTAAGTATATAGTCCCTCGTATTGCTGCAATCAGTTTCAATCTGAAATAGATGAAGCTGTAGGTCCAATCCAAACTGTAATCCTTTTTCAATTGCCATAATTTCATAATGAAGGCTAGATACAGCAAAAGAACAACAACCTTCAGCAGCTATAAAGTTTCCATTTGAATCCCTTAGAATTAAACCTAAGCCACATTCGTTAGTGTTTTTTAGCCATGCAACATCAAGGTTAATCTTTAAACTAGAAAATGGTTTTTCCCATACATGTTTTGAGATGTTTGGCTTAGGTGGAGGTCTTAATTTAGGTGTGAAACCTATATTGTGCCAGGATTCATCCCAGCTATGACCAGAGTAGTGTTCTCTAACTTTGTAAGTTAAGAATATATCCTTCTTTATATTTCTCATGAGAGCTAAATAGTTTGGCTTAGTGCTATACAAAATAAACGTGTATTTTGCTTTCCAAATAGCCCAACAGATAAAGGATGGAGTAATGTGCACTAGTTGGGTATGCAAAGTAGTAAAACCTTTGAAAGACCAGTAAACAGATAATCTATCCCAAATATTTTCAAAATTTTGATATGGCAAACCCAAAGAAGCATGCATTTGATTCCATATTTCAGTTACAAAACTGCAGTCATTGAAAACATGATTAAGCGAATCTACATTACTGCCACACATCACACACATAAAGACAACCTGAATCTTCATAAATGACAGAATGTCATCAAATGGAAGGATAGCATTAACCACTCTCCCCATGAATATGGCAATTTTATTTGGAAGTCTAAAGTGTCATACCTTCCTGAGACATTCCAGTTGTCTTTTCTTCTTTCTAACCAATTGGAATGCATATTTGAATGTAAAATTACTTCTCCAGTTGGGTTTCCAGATCATCTTGTCCTGTCTTTGGTGAATTTCTGCATTACTTAAAAACTGAAGAGTTTCTAAAGGCAGTACCTGTAGCAAAGAAGGCAAAAAATAGTGTTTTGCAGCAATAAACTCAGTTGTAGTACACTCTAAAGGAATATTTATTGAGTTTTATGGAATTATATCAATTAGAGGTCTATTTCTAGACCAATTTGATTGCCAGAAAAAAGCTCTACCATTTCCATGTATGATCATGGAGTTTGCTTGAGCCAAAGAGTCCACTGTACTTATTCTTTTGAAAATCTATGATTTTCAATAGGAATGAGGCAAGGACCAGATGAACTAAGTCCATGGGGCTACACCTTGTTGGAATTTCCACCAAAGATTTAGAGAAAAAGATTTTTTGACTGAATTAAAATCTCTCAGACCTATCCCATTTTCCTTAACTGGATAGCATAGATGTCTCCAAGCTTTCCAGTTTCTTTTGTGGCAGTCCTCTTGGTTATTCATGAAAAAGTTACACATTTTCTGTGATAACTTTTTAGTTACTATTTCGGGAGGGGAGAGAACATCAAGGATATGTTGTGGGATGGAAAAAGATATATTTGTATTAAAACAAACCTACCAGCTATTGACAACCATTTGTTCTTCCAATTTAAAAGCTTAGAGTCAAATATTTCCACTAAATTCTGGAAATAGGAAGACTTGGCTCTACCTTGGAAAATTGGTACTCCAAGGTATTTGAAAGGAAAAGACCCCTAAGTCATTTGTAGTTCAACCTTCACTGATCTAACCTGACTTGATGATGCATGTTTACTAATATAGAAATTACTCTTTTGAAAAATAATTTTTAGACTAGTGGCAACCTGAAACTTATCCAAAAAAACTTTTATTCTGATAAAAATAGTCTTTGAGATTTTAAATAAATGATAGTGGCATCAGCATAGCTGAGGTGTGATACTGGGATCGAATGGGATGGTAACTGCAAGTATTTCTGTTTTCCCGTAGAGAAAATGAAAGACAGACTCCTAGAGAAAGATTCAGTAAAGATATTAAACAAAAAAGGGATAAAGGATCCCCTTGGTTAATACCTCTAGATGGCTGAAGGAAACCAACAGTTTTTCCATTTATTAAGATGGAAAACCATGAGTTAGTTAGGTTATTCATAATGTTCTTAACAAAAACACCATGAAAACCAAACTTCAGAAGTATGGGGTTTAAAATAGGCCAGCTCACTCTATCAAAAACTTTTTGTTAGGTCAAGTTTTAAAATACAATTGGGATTAGGCCTTTTCAAATTTAAAAATCTCATCATCTCATTCAGATAAATGATATTATCTGCAATTTCTCTGTCTTTCATAAAGGCAGTTTGCTGGTTTTAGACTATTACATACATTAGAGGCTTCAATCTTTCCATGAGAAGTTTAGAAATATTTTATTTACAAAATTTGAAAGGCTAATTGGTCTAAAGTCTCCAATGTTTGAGAAAGTAGCCTTTTTGGAATTAAAATAATCCAGGTACTTGAGATTCCTTTTGGAATTTCATTACCTAAAAGGAAATTATTTGTGGCTTCCATAATATCCATACCTACAATATCCCATAATTGAGTAAAAAAAATTGGTGTGAAACCATCAAGGCCTGAAGCACTGCTAGAATTGAGGCTAAACACTGCTGTTTAACCTCTTCCAGTGTTGCAGGCTTAATGAGTAACTGATTTTGTGCGTCAGTAATGAGAGATGGAATCTGAGAAAGAAAAGGCCTAAAATAAGAACCAGATTCCTGGTTGAATTCAATAGACAGTATTTTTGTAAAATGATTAATGGCTTCTGCTTCGATATCCTCTTGTTTATCTAAACAGATTCACTATTCACTTTTAATCTTGTTGATTTGAAGCCTAGACTTCTTTTCTTGACAGGATTTGTGGAAAAAATGTGTTTAAATCACCCTCTGTCAACCATTTAACTCTACTTTTTTTTGTTTCCAAAATGCTTCCTGTTCTTTTAAAGATTTTAGAAGAACTGATTAAGACTTATTTAACTCAATTAGGTCTTGTTATGAGTTAGAGTTAATGTATTTTATCTCCTGTAGTCCAAGCCTTTCTTCAGCTAGTGTAACATTACTGTCAATGTTACCAAAAACTTCTTTATTCCACATTTTTATCAAAGGCTTAAGTCCTTTTAATTTTAAATAAAGTGATACCATTGGTGATTCCCTTACGGGAATGCACCAGTTTTCAGAGATAAGCTTTTTGAAAGCATCAATTCCTAACCAAGCATCAAGAAATATAAAAGGTCTAGGTGAGGAAGTTTGGTTACTACTAATATGAAGTATAAGTGGAGAGTGATTAGATGTCAGTCTATTCAAAATCTGAATAGAGCTGGCCGGAAAGGTTTCTTTCCAGGAAATAGAAGTTAGACCTCTATCTAACCTTTCGTATGTAGGCTGATGTAACCTATTGTTGCTACAGGTGAACAAATTATCCACCGTGGTGATCCTTCGAGTGCATTAGAATAGATAAAATTACAGAAATCATTTATGCTCTCTGAGTTTGGATTAAATGACCCCTTATATTCACTAATAGAGGAGATTGCATTAAAATCCCCTATTATTATCCTTTTAGCTACAGGCAATGAGGATAAATCATACCAGACTTGTCTTCTGCCTATCATATTTTTGAATCCATAAACTAGCACTAATTCCATTTCTGATTTATCTAATATCCAATCAAGTTTGATTGATATGTATTGATTTCCTTGATCAATGTAGGAAATTGTAACTGCGTTGTTCCACATAATTCATATTTTTTATCAGTCTGAGAACATACAGTTTTGGAAGTGGATTTTTTTCATATACTCCTGACATTTAGAGTTAAGGTGCATAGGTTCTGGGATCACTAAAACTTCCAATTTATGAAGTCTGATTAGTTTTTTTAATCTCACCATGGATGTTTCCATACCCCTAAGATTCCAGACCATAAAACTAATTTGAAGATTTTGCCTATTCATATTTACGGGTAGAAGAGCGTTTTGATGGTGACCTAAGTGTCATCCTGTTCATTTGAGCAAAACAATTAGTCTTTTTTTATTTGGTATTAAGTTTATTGTTTTCAGGACTTACCTTGTCCAGCTGATGCACTTGGGAACTTGAATTTTCAGTGTCATCTACTGGGGTGTCCTCTTTATCTTGAAGAGGAAGAAACATGTTGGTAATAATTGGATTAGATCTGTCTAAAGGAGGAGCCATAAGATCATTAGTAGCAACATGTAACATATTATCAGTATCTGGTATGTTAATGTCATCTTTCGAGTAAGGTTTGGACATCTAGTGTCTCTTATTCTTGTTGATTCCTGAGATCAGTGACTCATCCGATTTGAAAACTATGGGTTTGTTTCTGATTAGAGTGCTGTAGTGGGGTTTCAAATACCATCTCAGTGTTAATTTTTGAAAGTGGGGTATCAGGATCAGGGGATATAAGTCTAGTGCTAATATCTGAAGATATGTAGAGGTGAGAGTTGTTAGTTTTGTTTATCACCTGAGCTATATGTGGATAAACTACATTTTGGTGAGTGTTGGGTGGTACTTCAGAGGGAATAGGTTGGTAGTTTGGATCATTTTCACCCATATGTACATCATCCTCAAAGTTTGTTAAGTCATCAAGAATAGAGGGAGGTTCTGCAAAAATTATACTAGTAGGTTTCCACTTCCTTGTGGTTTTCAAATTAACTACTGGGTTATTAATCCGGCATCCTTCCAGAGAGTGACCTAATTTACAGCAGTGTGAACAATAGGATGTTAGGTCATCATACTCTATAGCATACTTATTATTAGAGTTAATAGATTCTAGTCTAATTGATTGTCTCAGATTATGCATTAGATTAATTTCAACACAAATCTTAATGGTTGATGGCCTAGTTAGCGCAGCAGTTGCATCATTCATTTTGATAAAGTTGCCAATAAGATTACCAATAGACTGAATCGATGATGTATTATAGTAGTATAAAGGTACATCACGAATAGTAACTCATACCGGTACAATGGATGATTCTGAATGAGGCGTAAAATCCAGCGTCCATCATAGTATCTTCATTGGGGCTCCGTTCAAAGTCCATCTGCCCTTGATCCAGCAGTGTTGGAAATCATCGGTTTGTTCAAAGTGGATGAGTATATGCTTGAAATCCAGCGAACCGATTTGATAGTTTCCTTTGAAGCCCGCCGTCTTAAATGCGGTGTGTAGCTGCTCCATGGTCGGTCTTCCTCTCAGGAATTTTCCGATTAGGGCGTTGTTGTAATGGGCTGATAGCTGCTGGACTTCATCTTCAGAGTATAGGCAAGCGAAGTCTCCCTTATGCTATGTAATAGGCTTAAGGTTTGGATTTGATGGAAGATTGGAGGTCAGAGGTAGGGACGGGTGTTTAGAGCTTGTAGGAAAGATTTATTGGGACCGTCATTTTTGATTGGCGGCGGATCCGCCATGGTTGGCTGTAAATTCCGGTGGAATAGAGCCGTTAACGGTGAACAGTTGGTCAAGCAGGTTAGAGAAGAGAGGAAAGTCTATGACGAATTCAAATATATATCACATATGATGGTATTATTATTCATATGCCTATTTAAATATGACATCAAAATTTGATAGGAAATAATGTTTAAAAAATGAAAGGAAAATTTAGCTTGGGACGAATGAAGTATCACAAAATTATTTTCATAGGCACCTATAATTGAACTCCTAATTACACGGCCCCTTCATGTCCATAATTGACTTAATATTTACTCTAATATATTGGAGGTAACTTGTTATCCAGATCGAGAACTTATAATAACTTCTTCAAAACGGAAAGTAATGTGGGAATATAGCTACTACCGTCTACTTATATAAGGTCAAATTTGCTGAAAGCTACTGCAAAGGTAACAACAATGAAAATACATTTCTTGTTCGAGCACTGCAACATAATAATATTAAGCCACCTTGTTGTGCTAAACCTCGGCCATGGTTGCCGTGTGTTAAATACTTTCCTCCGTTAAAGCTAATGCTGATAGTTTAAAAACGAAAAGAAAAGGATAACGTGTCAGCTAGTAAAATCAGATTCAAATACTCTCTTCATCCCAACTCCAATTACATAAATTTTTGGCACTATTCTTTATTTGACTGCATATTTAAATAAATATGGTAACAAAAATATTATCGTATACTTCGTATGATATTGTTGAATTCGCCGTAACAAGTAGTTTCTAAGTATCAACTTTTTCATTGTCATTATGCATGTATAGATAAACATAATAACGGTCAAACATGTTTGTTAAACAGTGTGATAATGATTGTGGTGCAAATTAATGGAGCCGGAAAAGAGGAAGTATAAACTTGTTAAACGACAATGTTGTTGTTCCAAAGAATTTTGTTAGAAGGTGTTAAATTGACAAAAGGTTACATCAATTATAGATAAGTTATAAGATTGGGTTATAATTATTTGTATATTGAGATTAATTTTAAAAGGATTTCATAAAAATAAATATCTCATCGCAATAAATAAAAATTAAATATCAAATCATTTTATTAGTCATACTAATTATAAAATGATTTATTTTAACAGTTATGTTGGTATAAAACACGTTGAGGTTTTTGTTTACACATTAATCTTGAAAAACTCGTTTTGGTCTATAAACTTCAATTTTGAGTTTTAATGATCCTTGCTTCTATATTTTCTTTTGTAAAAGAAAAAAAAAACTCATTCAGTTAAAGAAAAAGTGTTGTGACTATCAAAATTTTGAGCACAAAGATCATTTAGATTAAAACTTAATTTTATAAACTATATAACATTTATCAACATGGAAAATCAGAACGAAAAATAATATTCACTAATTATCAGTCTGATAAAAAACTTTATCTTTTATCTTTTATTTAACCGCAAGAATACAGTGCTCCATTCGTTTCTCTATTTGTGGCAAACTTACTTTATTGAATTTTTTTAAATGATATACTTTCTATTTTTGGTAAGATTCTTTTGATCTTATCCACGCATACTACTTTTTACTTTCTATATTATATTTCATCCACTAATTTTTTCACCTAAATTTACTAAATTTAAGAGTATAAATTTAGTGTACTACCTTTATTGAAACGGAGAAGTATAATTTCTAAAAGTTGGTGATGAGTTTTGTGCCTTGGGATGCTCACTTTAATCACAAATTCCAAGAAAGTTTTAGCTTTTTGAAATATCTTCAACAAGCCCTGATTTGTCATTCCTTCCATTTTATTAGGTGGATTGCTATATCACACCATGTATTTTACTATATACGTGATGTATTTATACGTATTGTGTATATAATGTATTCAAAAATAAAATTAAATTCAAATAAATCTTAAATTTAGAAAAGTGAATATTTAAAATTTATTTTACTTTTTGGAATTTTAATAATGGTTGGCGGTGTTGTGGCGGCCGTCGGTGGTGGAGACCACCGGTGGGTGGTGGTTTCCAGCAAAATTCCGGAGACCTCCGGCCAGATTCCAGCCAAATTCTGGCTCCGGTGGTCGTGGTTCTCATCGCATGAGATGAGAACCATGAGACATGGCTCTCATGACATGACTCTCATTTGGTTTTTGTTATTGTGGTTCTCATTGTATGGTTCTCATCTCATGGCTCTCATCGCATGTGATGAGAGTCATGAGATGAGAACCATACGATGAGAGCCATGAGATGAGAACCATTCTTGAGGAGGGACACACGGTTCTCATTTGATTTTTGTGCTTGTGGCTCTCATCCCATGGCTCTAATCCCATG
>JAULKM010132281.1:0-19307 GCA_032355605.1 Rubia tinctorum
CGCTGCGATTCGTGCATTTATTTGAGTTGGGCGAGATCCTCAAATAAATAAATATCCGATTTTCCGCAATCCAGAGTCTTCGCATGGAGATTCATATCAAGGATGAGTGTGATCATCTTCTTGCTTCTTCTGCAGGTTGGAAAAGTAAGTTTGATGAGTAGTTCATTGTGAATACTCACTTAAAGGGTCAGAACGAACTTCTTTGTGCTGAGTGTAATCGTCTTTACTCATGTATGCATCAGCTTGAACAAGCTTGTGTTGAATACAAAGACAAACTATGGGCCTTTTCATCATCATCTCGTGGTTCCACTAGTCATGTGATCTGACCATGAATATTGGTGGCAGAGAATCAACTTAACTGAGTTTGTTCAGTCACATATTCGTCAGCTAGAGGATGAAATACGTAACTTTTCGGATGCAAACAAGAGTTATCAGTTGATGTGATAAGCATGAAACTTAACCACGAGGAATTCGGCCCTATAACTGATTTTAAGGCATATTATGCAAAGTATCTTGGTTGCATGGAACGAAGGGGTTTAACTCGGCATCCTGCTTACTTGAACATGAAATGGTTTTACGATCAAACTATATCGGAGGAACGTGAGGCTGAGCAGTCCCGTTGTTATGGTAGTTCTTCATCTTCTGGGTCATCTCGTGCATCAAGACAAATATAGTTTTTCCTATTATTTGCTCTTCTAAAATGTTTAAAGCACTACTCTTTTATTGTTTCATCTTTTGGAATCTGCTTCTTTTCCTAATGTAAACATTTATTATGCGAAGGTGCAACATCTATTGTAGCTTGATGCATGGTGACTGATCAACTCTGATTGTCCTTGACTACGAGACATAATATTTTGTTTGAGATGTTCCACAGTTGGCTAGTTTTTGTTTCTATGGATTTTGTAGAAAATATAAGTAAAGAATATTAAGAGTGATTTGCCCGAAAAGATGCTTTTGATATTTATAATGTACGGTTGAGATGATATTTCCTTAGAAACTACACCAAAATGCAAACATTGCCAATGATCATATCATGGCTGCTATACAACTAAATTTTCCCTATTTTTTCCAAAGGATCTAGACATAGAACTTCTTTAGGTTGATCACATGCCAAGTGTTGGAGACGCTGCTTCCATCCAATCTTTCTAACTCGTAGCAGTTGGAACAGTGCGATCTCGCTATCTTGTACGGGCCTTCCCACTTTGGGGTTAGTTTACTTTTTCCCTCTGCTAGGCTTGCTTCATTCTTCTACAGCACGATATTGCCAATTTGAAATTGTGTATTTTTTAGTTTCTCATTATATGTTATGGCCATCTTCTCTTTTTTACTTTGCCCCTATGATCATTGCCCGTTGTCATTTCTCCTGAAGTTTGTCCAACTCCAACTTCATTATTTTGGGATTATCGTCCTCCTTGTATTTTTCCACTCAAATGCTTCCGTTCTCGATTTCCACTAGTATTACTGCCTCATGACCATAGACTGGATTGTATGGCATTTCTCCAGTTGATTCTTGAACATTTATTATGTATAACCATAGTGTGCTTGGTATCTCATCAACCAAACCAGTTTGTTTTCCTTCCAATCGTTTTTGAATTCCTTGAACTATGGTCCTATTAGTTACCTCAACCTAACCATTTGCTTGAGGATAGGCTAAAGATGTGAATTTTTGTGCAATCCCTAGCTTCGAGCACCATTAGGTAAAGATCTCACTTGAGAACTATGTACCATTATCTGTGACGATAGTTTGTGGCACCCCAAAGCGATAAACTATAATCTGCCAAAAAAACTTTGTTGTTACCTCTGTTGTGACTCTTCACAATGGCTTCGCTTCTACCCACTTCATGAAGTAATCAATTGCTACAATCAAAAATCTTGTGTTACCAGCTCCCTTGGGAAAAGGTCCAACTAGGTCGATTCCCCATTCATCAAATGGTCAGTCTCCATATATTCCCGTTAAAATAGCCTGTGGCTTATGCGATACTGGGGCATTAATTTGGTAGCTTTTGCACTTTAGCATGATCATGCATATCGTTGAACATGGTTGGCCAATAGTAACCTTCTCGAATTATCTTCTTCACAATTATTCAGGACCCTTGATCCATTCCACATAATCCTTGATGTACTTCTTTCATGATTTCTCCTGCTTGCGATGGTCCTACACACTTTATCTATAGAGATAAGAAACCGCTTTTGTATAAGATTCCCCCTTCATAAACGTAGTTGTGAGATTGAAATTCCAAATTTCAGGCCTACATCTTATCTTCTGGTAATTTTCCCATTGCAAAGTAATCTTTCAACGGTTTAATCCAGTTTACTTCTTCTGTCTGGACCGTTTACACGGTTTTTGTTATTGTACTTCTGAATGGTTAATTTATACTTTCACATCCTTCTGCCCTATCAATGAGTCAAATCTAGTTGTCGCCAATTTGCTCAAGGCGTCTGCTTTGGTATTTTCACTTCTTGGAACATGTTGAACATTAATATATTTGAGTTGAGAGATGAGCTGACGAACTATTCTCAAATACTTTATCAACTGCTCTTCTCGCACTTCGTAGTCTCCACGCACTTAATGAACTACTATCTGTGAATCGCTAAAGCACTCAGCACTTTTAACCTTTATCCTGATTGTGAGGTCTAAGCCACATATTAATGCCTCATATTCAGCTTCGTTGTTAGTGAGTGGAAAATCAAAACAAAGTGAATATCTCTACTCTCCTCCTTCTGGATTGACCAATAGCAGTCCTGCTCCGCAACCTTCTTTACTAGATGCTCTATCAACAAACAGTTTCTATGTTGTGGCTATCCACTTGGATTTCCCTTTGTTGATTCTAATTTTTTTCTTGTGTATTTGCTTCTCGTGCATATGCACTTTTCATCTCCGCAATGAAATCAGCTAAGGTTTGCATCTTTATTGCAGTTCGCGGTTGAAACCAGATCTCATACTGCCCCAATTCAAGAGCCCACTTGGCCATTCTGTCGGATGGTTTAGGCTTGCTTAAAATATTCTTAATTGTGTAGTAATCAGCATACACAATGATGCTATAACTCTGGAAATAAGTTCGCAATCTCCTTGCCGAAGATACCAAAGCTGAGTTAACCTCTCAATTGGAAAATATGCTTTCTCTACACTTTGTAGTATTCTACTGATGTAGTATACTGGTACATATTTTTTGTCTTCTTGACGCACCAAAACTAAACTTACTGTGTTTATTGAAACTGCCAAGTACAAATATAGGGTTTCTCCAGGGATTGGTGACTTCAGTGTTGGCAATGCTTGAAGCTGTTCCTTCAATGACTCATACCCTTTCTGACTTTCATCATTCTAGCTGAAAATTTTGACCTTTTTAAGGACTTCAAAGAATGGGAAATGCTTCTTAGCCACCTTTGAAACAAATATTCTAAGCGATGTCAGTGATCCCATTAATATCTGCACTTCCTTGACTGTTTGCGGCTAAGGAAGATTAATTATTGCTTGTATTTTTTCTGGGTTAGCCTTAATTCTTTTGGAGGATACCTTGTATCCTAAGAATTTTCCTGCGCCTACTCCAATTATGCATTTCTTGGGATTAAGCTTCATTCCAATCGCACTTAGCGTATCCAAAGTTTCTTTCAAGTCACGCGCGAAGTGTCATATCCTTTTGATTTTGATAACCATGTCGTCAACATATGCTTCAACATTTTGCCCTATTTTATTATGAAATACTACATTGACTACTCTTTGATACGTTACTCCTGCATTATTTAGGCCTAATGGCATCTTCACATAGCAAAATACTCCAAACCTTGTTATAAAGACCGTCTTTTCTACATCTTCTGGATTCATCAGTATTTAGTGATACCCTTTATATGCATCCCAGAATGCTAGGACTTCGTACCCTGATATTGCTTCTACTAACTGGTCAATTTTAGGCAGAGGATAATAGCCTTTTGGGCGTGCCTTATTTAGATCAGTGAAATCTATACATATCCTCCATCCTGCGTCAACCTTATTTACCATCACAGAGTTCGTTAACCACTTTGGGTGGATTACCTTCTTCAGAATACCAGCCTGAAGCAATGCTCTAACTTCCTGTTTGATCGCTTTCTGTCTGTCACTAGCAAAGCTTCGTTGCTTTTGCTTGACTTATTTGATCGAATCTCTAATATTTAGAGAATGAGTAGAAATTCTTAGGTTTACTCCTCCCATGTTTTGTACATTCCACGCAAATGTATCTTTGTAACTTCACAAGATTTCTATGACCTTTTCTTTCACCTCAGTTGGAAGATACTTTCCTATCTTGATACACTTAGAGGTGTCTTCATCATTCAAAATAACGACTTCAATTTCTTCTCCTAGATCTATTTGAGGCTCCGATTTCCCGAGTAAGCCATTATCTGAGATAGTGCTAACCATTTGTATGCTCCACACTTCTTCCTGCTTTCATCGCAATGACCATGCACTGTTTGGTTGTTTACTGGTTTCCTCTTATTGTTGTGATTCCTACTGGAGTTTGGAATTTCATCGCTAAATGATATGGGGACTATATCACCTTCATTGTATTCATCCAGGGCTTGTCGATGATGGCATTTAATGGACTTGGTGTGTCCATGACAATGAAGTCGCACATAATAGTACATTTTTTATAATTTTCACCTATGGAATCAGGAAGATGTATATTACCCAAAGACGTCTCTGCTCGACCCGTAAATCCTACAAGAGAGGATGTAGACTTCTTTAGATCAGTTTGTTTGAATCCCAACTTATCAAAGCAATCAACAAATAGGATTTCGACAGCACTCCCATCATCTACGAACACTCTATGAACCATGGCATTTCCAATCTTAGCGATAATGACCATCGGGTCATTATGAGATGAAGCATTGGGAACTGCATCTCCTTCGCTAAATGAGATTGTCTCATCAAGACGAAATCTTTTATCAGCAGGCTCTTGTGATAGAGAATATCTAGCCTTGGCTTTCCTAGCATTATTAGACAAAGACTCATTTGATCCATGTATCGATAGGATTACTTTTTTTAGGGCTTTGCTCGCCAAGCCTGCTTCGTAATCCACCACCGCTTTCATCTTCTAATTCTTGCTCTGTGTATTCACTATGCCTTGGTCTTTTGCCATTGAGTTCCATGCTTTGTTGGTTTCGTTGTAACGACTTCCACCATCTTCTTTCTTGTACTGACTTAGATAGTCATTCCTCAAATTCTCCCTGTTTTCCTTCTCAAGTCCCTGAAATATTCAATGTCATGCCCATCGTATTTATGGAAGGCACAATAGTATTCTCTGGATCTCTTGTATAGTGGTGCCATCATTGGTGCAGGTTCGTAAAATAACTCTTTATTTACTTTCCAGATTTCTTTTCATGAATTTGTCAAAGGAGTTTCTTGAAACGGTGTAACCTGCACCCCTGATTCTCTTCCTTTGAAAGGGATATTTCCTTTACCGTTCTTTACAAAGCCTCTCTGTGGATCCTCTATTACTCTCTTTTCACCTCGTTCCCGTTTTATCTTGTAGTTGTTGGCTTCTTCAGTTCGCACATACTGTTTAATCATTTTTTTGCACTTCCCTTTGGTTTCGGGCATATTTTTTGTGAGCTCCTTATAAAATTCTCCTTATCGCATGCCCCCTGTAAATGCACCTAACGAGGATTGAAATGACAAATCGCAAACTTGCAAACTTTCATTGACGAACCTACTGTGGTAATCTATGAGACTTTCGTCACTTTGCTGAGCTATGTTGTTTAAGTCCACTATTGTTTTGGTAAATTTCGGCTTCTGATAAAAGTGCCCCAAAAACAAGTCTGACAACTGTGCCCAATACCTAATACTTCCATTTGGTAAGTTTTCGTATCATGTAATCGTTGTTCCCGATAATAAGATGGAGAAACCCTTGCAAACTAATTCAATTTATGTGTTGAAAATTTGCATGCTGTTGCAATAGGAATGTAGGAATTCCTTGGGATCTGTTGTCCCATCATAGATTTTAACATGCAACGGTATCTTGAAATTCTTTGGCATCTAGAAATTGCGAAGATGCAGTGCCAACGGTGACTTGTTTGTATCATCGTCTACCACTATATCCCTTAACTCTTCTTCATAATTAAGGCTCTCGTGCCTTTGACTTGCATTTTTACTTATTTTGGGGGATTTCGGTTTGATGGTGGCTAAGAACTGATTGTAAAGATGTTCTCTATTGCCTTCTAAGAGAGCTACGAAAGCTCTCCTCTCCTTTTCTTGATTTGTGTTTAGAGATTCCGTTTCCTCTTCATCATCCTCCGTATCTTCCTTGTTGTGCTCTTGCTCTTTACTAGGAACATGTGCTTGATCTTGGCTGGGATGCATGCTCTTATTGCACCCAGCTATCTGTTCTTGTGTATTGTGATTTTGGCTTCTTTCACTTCTTATGAATACCATTGTTTGCCCTGAAGGGAATGAAGGACCTTTTAAAAAAAATCTCGTCCCCATAGAAGGTGCCAATGTTGTATTCCCAATTGGGCTGAATAGCTAGCATTCATCATACAACACCTTGATCCTGCAAAACAAATCCTGGAAGTGGTTCCGGAGAAAGGGCTTCGAATATTAAGTCAGTACTCCCTTTCAGAGAATTAGAATTTCTACATTTTGTTTCACTTTCCTGAGTCAGTATTGCTCTCCTTGTATTTATAACCAATCGTAGTCATGGCTCCGTATTACTAGGGTTTAAGATCGTGGATTGTATCGTGGTTACTACACTTTTGATTCGTGGCTAAGTGTTGGTCATAATTCCATCTTTCTCGGTTCATGGTTGAATCCACTTAGCCATGGTTCCGCCTTTATCGGTTCGTGGTTGACTTGAACATTGGGCTAAACATTGTGTACTTTATCTTTGTTCATTCGCGATTGAAGATTGGGGTGGGCTTGAAGGCCAGCAGCCTCTAGATCTTGGGCTAGGTATACACCATTGACTAACACAGCAATATAGGTTTACAAACAAGCCTCTGCCCATTCTACTAGTTACTATTAGGCCCCTGATGACTAGAGGATTATTACCTCTACATGATTGGGCACCAATTCTTGCAGCTGCCGAGCGTAAACTCTTGATTTTTCATCTTCTACGATATCATGGACCTGAGGCATGTCACTGAACTTGGGGATGATAGTGAGAGGACTACTGTTCCGTGGATTCAGAATTAGTTTCTCAGCAGGAACAGAACTCTCAAGCAGATATATAATAAGCTCACCTTCACATGTACAACCATAGTATGCTAAGACCTCAACCACCTTAAGGTTTTTCAGGTTCAAGGGATGATTTATTATTTCAAGCTCTCTCCTAGCTCTTCCTGGCGCCCAGTATAACCGTATGTGTGCACTGGAATATTAGTACTAACAAATTACGCAATTCAAATGAAACCGAACAGGTAACGAACAAAAATGTTCGTGCAATGAAATACTGACATAACTCACATGCAACATAAATTTGTGCAAATTGGGACTAGCCGCTTTTAAGGAAGCAAGTCCAATAAGCTATCATCACCCCATACTCCTATGCTGATAATTAATGTCTTGAGTTTACTTAGTTCACGAACTCTTCCTAACTCGTGAACGGCCTGGGATGGACGAAGAAAGTTTCAAGTGTACAATCAAACTAGAAACAAATTAATGATTTTAACATCATGTATTGATAGTATTACTCGCCTGAAAATTTAAGGAATGTACCATAAGAACTTCAAGTTGAACATGCTTCATGCAAGGAGCGACAGGGACTCAATTTAACACAAACATGTAACTCAATATCCCTTGGAATGTCCATAAGCTTTACTCGACTATTATTCTCTAATATAAGTGTTGTAAGGTTTGGACAACAATGGATCTCAACTGATTTGAGATATTCATCCACATATGTTGCATTCAAGTATGTAAGGGATGAACTAGAAACAACCAAGTTGTCCAATCTCTTAGCACATATTACAGCAAGTCTCGCTCAAGACAACCGCATCTGAGCAACAAGTATTCGATAACTGAAATGCTCACATCTAATCCACTCAAACTGACTTATTTCAAGGAACTGAAATCATTACAGTAATTAAGATACTGCTTTGTAAATGCTATATGACTTGAATGAACTGAAGAGATCCAAAATCCGAAGTCATGAGCACTTACTTCGTTGGACCAAGAAAATTTGAGGAAATCCAGTTCCATCCTTTTAACCCTCCTTCATAAGGCATAATATACCCACACACTAATCTTACTACTATCCACATGGAAATATCTATAAACAACACGAACACAGACCTCGTCCAAAATAGGGGATTGATGCAGCTGCAATACGCGGTTTACCCGAGATATAAAGTTAGAGGACTCTTCATCTACAAATCCTCCACGTACCATTCTCAAAATACCAAAAAAACAAAGTTTAGGAATGTGCCACCACAGAGTCACCCATCGGGTGGAGAGTACACTAGTTTTCACAGCTTTCTCAGTCGATAGACTGGTTAAAATCGCAAGCAGGATATCATCCGGCAATCGACTGATCAAATCATGAGAATATGGCTTCTTTTTACAAGACGGAAAATGGAGATCAGAATTAGTACACAACTAGATTTCAAAAATTTCTAATACCTGGGATATATTTAATGGGTTGTAACTTTCTAATTCGAATCAATTCAATTTCTAATCTAAAACACCCAATTAAAATGATAACTAAATCAATTAAAACACATAAAAATATTGACCTAAAATTTTGCAATTGACTGAAAATATAGTAGATCTAAAAAGTTGACCTTCAAGCTAGGGCGCAAGCCATCAAAACACCTATACAGTTCCCCGGACGTTGCAATATACAGGTCGTCTACGACGGATGTCGCATGTTGATCTTTCACCGCCAAAAAATTATAAAAAGTCTGGCATACAAAAATCATAAGAACAAACATTTGAATTTTTTATCAAAACCTAAGAGATAGATACATCAATTAACTAGGTTTTAAAAAGCGTTGAGCGCTAAGGGTTGCGCTTTCTCTGACAAAGCGCTGGCGCAGACGAAAAGCGCTTTTTTGAGTGCTTTTTAGCACTTTTGTCGAAGAGCTTTTGAAGGGAAAAAACGCACTTTCTGTCAAAGACAAAGCTGGGTCTTTTTTTTCTTTTTATATGACCTGAAATGACTTTGGGCTATAATGAATAGTATTAGGGTTAGAATAAATTAAGGAAATTGCACAAAATTAAGAAAACGGCTCAGTTTTCTTCATCATCTTCGCCGCACCTGCGTTCTCCCCGTCAGTCTTCATCTTCACCTTTACAGCCTGCTTCCATTCTTAAAAACCGACGCAAAGGCAACATATGAGATAAATAACTTCTTTCTTATTCTCACCTCAGCTGCAACTTATCTTTTTTTTCAAAAAACAAATGTCGATTCAGACTTATGTTCCACTTTTTGTTTATGCGCTGTTTTTTTCCTTCAAGATATATTGTGTTTGCTTTACTTTAAGCATGGGCTGAGTTTTTACACCAATTTAAACTTGGGTTCCTAGTTTTACGAGGATAAACTAATCAAGCTAAAGAATGTGCGTTATTTTCTGTTTTATGCTTGGTGATCATTCTATCTGTAGCTAGAAACTTATAAACCAACTTTTTATGTTCTTTTGGTAGTATATGGAGTTGGGTTTCTAGTGAGAATAGTGATCATTGGAATCTCTGTTTCTGTTTTATTCTTCCTATGCATTATCTGTTTTGGAGGAAAGATGTGGTAGCCAAATGTTTTGGACTGGTTCACCAATAGAAGCAGAGTTCTTTCTTTCATATCCTAGATCAGTAAAGTATATGTTATTTCTTCTCTGTTGAGTCTTTACTGAAATAATCCTAATTCTTGTTTGGCAAGCGCTTTTTTCCCAAAAAGCGAGTACTTGCGCTCAGCGCTTCGCGCTTCTGTAATTTTTACCTTTAGCGTTTTGCTGCACTTTGCGCTTTTTAAAACCCAGTCAATTAAGAACAATAATCATAAGTACAAATATTACATACCAGAGGAGTAGAAGACATGTTTTGTTTCAGGAGTGAAGTTCAGTCGGGAACGCGGAGAATGTTTCTGGTTTTTCCCTATGTTTATCTCGATGGTTCAGTGCTAACCTCAGTTAAAACTACTCCAACAGAGTGTGGAATAGTTGACCCATGCGGTGCCTTTTTATAGAAAATATTGTAACCTCAGCTCACGGCATTTGATTAAAATAAATATCATCATTGCAAAACGCTGACACAACAAACAATCATATACTAACATACCAAATTTCAACAGAAACACCGATCAATCACACGACGGAGAAGCAAGATCAAATCAATTTCTACTAATAGAAAAAAAAATCCAAGCAACAGCATCAAACACAACAATGAATCAGCAAAATATTCTTGATAACAATCAAAATCATTTCAAAACAACATACTAATGTAACAAATAATCGTCATATACTAAGAAAAAAAAATTAAAATTCAACAAATATTTTGACATATATTTCAACATCTACACAACTCAAAAGTAAAATCAATAGCTAACATGAAGCAAAGTTGAGCGTGAATCTAACCTTGAGCAAATACGAGTACAGTGGGAGAGGCAGCAGCGATGGAAAACTGAGCGAATGTAGGGTAGAGGGGGCTATCTTACATGATAGGTCACTCGAATGCACCTTTTCAATATGCAACTTTCTAATTCCGCAACCCATCGGCACTATGAGAAAATTGCTAAAATAGGTCCCTTTATGGAAACCTTAATCCAAATATCTAAGTATTGAACCAATTTATACATTTACTAAGATTAGTAAAAAAAGTTCAACATTCAATGACTTCTCCTACTTGCTACCTTAGAATAAACTTGACAACGGATTCAAAATCATCATATTCATCTAGCAATTATCAAATCATAAACACAATTGGAAGCTCTAACTCATGGTCTTGGATTCCATGTCAAGAGAGGGGAAATTAGCTACTTTTACCATTCCTAACAAGTTATCATACAAGCATTGCATATTATCAAATTTCCAATAACATAAATGACATTAACAAACAACATCAAAGCTACATAAATGTAAAATAGAGAAGGCATTAAATCAATAGAAATGATTCTCAAGACATGGTTAAGGAATACTAAATCAGTTGCTCCCAAGTGATGAACTTAGCTACTACAAGTTATACTAACAATCCAAAGCAAATCAAACATAAAGAAAGATGGAAATATATGAAAAACTAAGAGAAATTAGGGTTCTTGAGAAGGGGAAGTCGGCTAAGATGAAGAGATGAGAAGTGGGTGGCCAAAAATGCCTTTTATAGTACAAGAGGAAAAGAAAAGCAAAAAGAAAAAACTGTAGCAGGATCCCGCCCGAGCGAAAAATGGCCTCGCCCAGGCGGTGGAGGTCTCAGTCCGATGTTCTGATCTTGGCTCTCGCTCATCCGCGCGGGCGGGCGAGCAGCAGTTTGCAACTTCTTGTTTTGCTTCCCACGGGTGAACCGTTGATCTGTTTAGGAGTTCTTATGGTCGATTTGTTGGAATAGTGTCCTTCAGTCAATGTGCATTTTCCATAATATAGTTTGAGGATTAATTACGGAGATAATTAATCCAGTTATTTTGAGTGATCGAAATGTTTAGCTGGAAACCGCTTTCGATCATCTAGCATCAATTATATTGGGCTTGCATTTTATTATGACCGAACCTATAGGGTCACGCACAAGGCATGAAATTGGATAAAAGAATGACTGTTGGGCTTAGAGCCCAGATGGTAATTATATGAGAAATGAGTTTAGAACTCATTATGTCCAATTGAGCCAAGATTAAGTTAAGATTAGGGTTTACTATCATATTAATTTTGTATAAATAGATACTTTACAGGAAAAATATTATGACTGACATTTTTTTTAACCTGCATGTTCCAGACGGCAGAAACAGAATAACCCTACCATTCTGATAAACCCAACATCGCCGCAAAAGAGAAGAAGGAAGACGGACGTGGTCATATTTTCTTGCGGATCTGTTCTAAGCTGACAACGGCGTAGGCGATCTGATCGTACAGTATTGATACGTATAGAGGGATCGCATATGAGATTCTCTTCTCCGTGAATGAACATTTCTCCGCACGTTACGATGGTAATCTAAATCCTTAGATAGATTCAGATTGAATACATGCATGAGATCTTAAATATGGTTATTGATATTCCGCTAAATTATATTTAATAAATTCCCCACAACAAGACCAACGAGAATGAGCAAGAAAACCATACCCTGACTCACCCGATTTGATCATGGGATACACCCCCCAAATCTGCATGTGAAGAAATACTTCGGGATTTGATTTTTTTTGGAAAAGCTAGTGACTCACTCCAAAACCAAGTATCTGGATGCATAAAAGATTTTGGAATTCAACTCTCCTCGAGTGTTGAGAAAGTTGGGGGGCAAGTGAATGATAGGGAAGGTGAGCCAACTAGTGGGGAGAAGGAAGCTATTGGATGAGAAAGGTCCACCACCCCCTCTTTTGGATGAGCCGAGGAATGAGTAAGGCAAGGAGCACAACAAGGAGTCATTCGGGATTCTCAGCCATTGTGAGGTTAGAACTTCTATTTTTGACACTATCAACTCTATGCCTGAATGTGAAAAATTTGTATAAAAAATATGTGATTCAAGACATAACTTTAGGCATGAAATGATAGATCAATCTAATAATCACCTCCCCTCTCTCATGCAAATTGACCTCCCCCTTAAGTGTAAAAATCATGTCATGTTTGTTATTCCTAGCACAATTCAAGAGACTTTGATTAAAGATGCTATGGTGAATTTAGGGGCATCCATTAATGTTACACCTTAATTTCTGTATAGATCATTGAAATTGCCAAAAATACATGCCATCAGGGTGGTAGTCCATTTGGCCAATCGCTCCACCACATACCCAAGAGGTATCGTGGAGGATGTGATGGTTCATGTGAATGGACTAACATTCCCAGCTAATATTTATGTCTTAGATGTGGTAAATAAAAAGGATACCACTTCTATATTTTTAAGGAGACCCTTCTTGAAAACCGCTAAGGCTAAAGTTGATGTACATACCAGGAAGTTTAACCTTAGAATGAGGTAAATGCGTTGTGGAATTTAACATGTATGAGAGTGTGAATTGCATTGCTGATGAATTCCCTCATGTCTTGATTAATGGTCTTGATGATATTGTCCAAGAGGATTTTGATATTGCTATGGATGTGGCCTTAGATGATAATCCTTTGAATGAGGTTCACTTTGATTTTAGAAATGCCAGCTTAGGGGAGAATGTGAGAGAGGTTGATCCCCAAATTGAGACTCACATAGAGGCCTTACCCAAGAACTTAGATGACCTGGTGATGCCTGAGACCAAGCCTTCAATAGGGGAACCACCCATAGTCAAACTTAAGCCTTTATCCGAACACTTGAAGTATGCTTTCTTAGGCGAGGGTGAGACATTACCGGTGATCATTTCTAGTAGGCTCACTAGTGACCAAGAGGATAGGTTGATTAAGGTACTTAGGAAATTCAAGAGAGCCATAGGTTGGACTTTAGCCGATATCAAAGGTATAAGTCGCTCAACTTGTATGCACAATATATTATTGGAAGAGGATGCAAAACCTGTACGCGAACCTCAAAGGCGGTTAAACCCGCCAATGATGGTGGCAGTTAAAGGAGAAGTCCTTAAGCTACTTAAAGCGGGGATGATATATCCTATTTCCGATAGTAAGTGGGTGGGTTCCACTCGAGTGGTGCCAAAAAAGAGTGGGGTGACTATGATAGAGAACAAGGACAGGGACTTGGTTCCCACTAGTATTCAAAATGGGTGGCGAGTTTGTATTGACTATTGTTGCTTAAATACGGTAACACAAAAGAACCATTTTCCCTGACCTTTCATCGACCAAATGCTTGAGAGATTAGCCGGTCCCCTCTTACTATTACTTCCTCGATGGCTAATCGAGATATTTCTAAATAGCCATCGATCCTGAAGACCAAGAGAAAACTACTTTCACATGCCCTTTGGCATTTTTGCCTATAGGCGCATACCTTTAGGTCTTTGAAATAACCCGGGTACCTTTCATAGATGCATGGTTAGCATATTCTTGGAGTTTATGGAGCGTTTCATTGAAGTCTTTATGGATGATTTCACCATTCATGGAGATTTCTTCGACTCTTGTTTACACCATCTAGCACTTGTGCTAGAAAGGTGTGTTGATACCAACCTCATTTAAACTCCAAGAAATGTCACTTTATGGTAGAAAAGGGCATTGTTCTAGGTAATGTGGTGTCGTCTCAAGGTCTAGAGATGGATAAGGCTGAAGTAGACACAATTAAATCCCTACCCTACCCCACTTGTGTGAGAGATATTAGGTCATTTTTAGGTCACGTCGGATTTTACCGGCGTTTCATTAAGGATTTCTCTAAGATCTCTTCTCCTTTATGCAAATTGTTGCAAAAAGATGTTGAGTTCATTGTTTATGATGAGGGTAGAAAGACATTTGACACTCTGAAAGATATGCTTGTTAGTGATCCTATTATTCAACCCCCAAATTGGTCCCTTCCCTTTGAAATAATGTGTGATGCGAGTGATTATACTATAGGGGCAGTGTTAGGCCAGAGGGTAGGAAGAGTACCACATGTCATTTACTAGGCGCCGGTGACTCTTAATGATGGCATAATTACTCCACCACGGAGAAAGAGTTACTAGCCATAGTATTTTCCCTTGAAAAGTTCAAGCAGTACCTTTTAGTCACTAAGGTTATTATATACACAGATCATGCACCTCTTCACCATTTGATGACTAAGAAGGAAGCAAAACCTAGGCTCATTAGGTTGATACTTCTTTTGAGTGAGTTTGACTATGAAGTGAGAGATAAAAGGGCAGTGAGAATGTGGTAGTTGACCATTTAAGTAGATTGATAACCCTTGAGAGCTTAAATCCCACTATGGAAAAGCCCAAGTTGGAACCCATTCAGGAAAAATTTCCCTACGAACAATTGTTCACGGTGACAACTAGCCAGCCTTGGTATGCTGACATAGTGACTACCTTGCCATGGGGGAGCTTCCCCCCCCCCCACCTTTGATCAAACAAGAAAGGATAGGTTGATAAATGAGGCGAATGAGTATTTTTGGGATGATCCTTATGGAAAAATTGCTCCGATCAAGAGATTAGGAGGCATGTTTCCAAAGAAGAAGTAAAACCAATCCTTAGACTTTGTCATTCTTCCGATGTAGCCGGATGCTTTGGGTATAAGAGAACCACTAAGAGGGTAGCGGAATGTGGCCTTTATTGGCCCAACATGTTGAAACATACCCGAGAGTTCTTTCTAACTTTTGATCGGTGCCAAAAGATGGGCAATATCTCATTCAAAAATAAGATAGCCCAATTTCTATCAATGTCGGTTGAGATTTTTGATGTGGGGGGAATGGATTTCATGGGTAATTTCTCCAATTCCGGTGGTAATTGTTATATCCTTGTGGTGGTGGATTAAATGTCCAAATGGATCGAGGTCAAAGCGACAAAGAAAAATGACGTGGCAACAGTGATGAGCTTCCTCAAATCCAATATTTTCTCACGGTTCGGTGTCCTCCCAACCATTATTAGCGATAGATGCACTCACTTTTGTAATAAAATGATGGAAATATTGCTTGAGAGATATGGAGTTATCCATAGGACATCCACCGCCTACCACCCACAAAAAATGACCAAGCAGAAATATCCAATCGAGAAATCAAGACCATCCTTGAAAAGATGGTAAACAGTGTATAAAGGATTGGAGTGCTTGATTGGATGATGCACTTTGGGCATGTCATGTTTTAGGACTCTCTTTGGCAAGAGATGTCATCTCCCGGTCGAACTTGAGTTCAAAACACATTGAGCCGTTAAAATCTTAAATATGAACTTGAGTGAAGCCAGGAAACATAGGAATTTTCAACTATAAGAACTTGAAGAATTTAGGTGTGAGTCCTATGAAACCGCATTAATTTATAAGGAAAAGACGAAAGCACGACATGATGAGAAAATAGTGAAGAACTTCTTTATGGGGCAAAAATTCCTTGTCTTCCAATCTTGGCTACGTCTTTTTCTGCGTAAATTGCTGTTAAGGTGTGGGGGGGGGGGGGGTTGCTTGTGTGGTGACCAAAGTATATGATCAAGGAGCAATAGAGGTAAAAGATGAGGAGAATAGCATCAAGTGGTTAGTCAATGGGCAAAGATTAAAACCTTATTTAGAATGGGGGAATTTGGGAGTAGACAAGCAGGGCAATCCCCTCCATAGTGAGCAAATCCAAGCATGAACTCTCTTATTTTAAATAAGTCACGAGGACGACAATAAAGAAACATTGTTTTCCTTCTCGTGGATTTTGATAATTCTATAATGATGGGACTGTGTTTAATTTTTGGTGGTGCTTTTGGGATTATTAGTAATCAAATTTCTATTTGAAACAGTGCTACTCTAGGTATTCATGTTTTTGGATGCAGGAGACACTGCAACAGTTTCAAAAGGAAAAAGAATGGATGGCCTCATGCTACCTCCTAAAACACGAGGTCTCATGCACTCAGAAGGCTAATTGTGACAAAAATTGAACTCAACAAATGGAGTTGACTCTTCGGTGTTTTTCTAACCTCTCTTTTCACCTTACTCGCATGAATTGGGGACAATGCATGAAGTAAGTGCGGGGGAGGGGTTGGAACACCCTTATGGTGACATCTTTTGTGTTGTCTGGCCTTGATTGGGATATCTTGTTTGATGATTATTTCCTTTATCTCTCTTGGTTTGTCTCTCATTAGTTTCATAAAACTTGTTTTTGGGTGTGAGGGCATCTCTTTTTAGTTTGTTTTTGGGGGATGTTTTGGAAAGAACTTTTTGGTGGTGTAAATTTTTTTTATTTTTCATGATCTTCATGTAGTATGAAGCCCATATCTAAGACATTTTATGCTACACAAAAAATTAAAAATTTTGAAAAAATAAAAAAATATATACCCGATTAAGTCGGAAAGCCAAAAGGGCAACTTAGGCAAAAATGGGAAGAAACCCTGGATAGGTTGAAGACCTAGGTAAAAATGAGAGGCTAGGCTTGGCTAGGTTGGAAAACTTAGGGGAAAAAATGAGAGGCTGTGTGAAAAAAGGTGAGAAGTGAGTTTAACATGTGTGAATGCTAGGATGAAAACCTGAAAGGGCTCCTAGGCAAAATGAGAGAAATTGAGGGAAATCAGAAACTAAATTGAACATCTTTTGTCTATCTTTGGTGGTTTCTTCAGCAACATCTCTTGGATTGTCTTTGGTGGCTTCTTCGGCGGAGTAAGCTAGTTTAGCACCTATTATTTTTACTTTGCCTTTTTCTTGGATTGATTTTTGGTGGATATGTTACTTTAACATCTTCGGGGAGAGTGAGATTTGTGAGATTCTTACAATATTTGGGGGAACTAGGATAGCTTAGGAACAAGTTGAATGCATTGATTAACTTATCTTTGCATGCTACATTTCTCTTGGATCTTCTCTCGTTTTTGTTTACTCGTGGATGAGTCAAGGTTCGAGTATGGGGGGATTAATGTGCACCTTTATGCATGTGTTAACAAATGCATTTGACACATTTAGTAATATGATTTGTGTGGGTGTTTCCTAGTTTAGTTAAGTTTACACGACAAAGGGTTTAGATGACCATTATTGATTTTCTTACCTAAATCCCGAGTTTTGTAGACTTAATTTAATCTAATGGACACTTTGTATTCACGAGCACCTAGATTTTCCTTTATGAGCTTATTAGTTGGTTACTCGTGAGTACTTTGATATCATTTGGTTAAAGGTCATTTGCTAGGGTGGTAGAAGATATTTGAATGTCATTCACAATAATGGTAAAAGATATTGAAGACCATTTGTAAGGATGGTAGTAGATAGAAGGCCAAGAATCGAAATACATGGTAGTAGATGGAATTGAGTAGGAAAAGGCAGAATCGGAGTTCAACAAAATAAAATATGGAGGGCGTTGACAACCGGCCAAAAAACTGGCTGGCACGTGGCACACCTAGCACGGCCCCGTGCCAGGGGTGGCTAGCATGACCCTTGCCAACCAACACGGGCCGTGCCACACCCCCTTGGCACGAACCGTTTGGCATTGGTCGGCCCGTGTCTTCTAAATTCTTCCAGCAGCTAAGTATGGATACGGACCGCGCCGTTTCACACAGTCGACGCTGTTTCAACTCCAAAATGCAAAGACCAGCCCACAGGATGCCAAGAACGACACAACCCGTGCCGTTCAACTGATCAAAAAGTGATTCCAGCCAACGGGTCGTGCCAAATGATACGGGGTCAGAAGTTCAAAATGGAGCACCAGTCGATAGCTCGTGCTGACCGATATGGCCTGTGCCAGCAAGAGGCAGCATGACCTATGCTAGGCTGGATAGGCCGCATCAGCATGAGGTTGCATGATACGTTCTACGGCATGCAGCCCGTGTTATTACGAGGCCTCCGGTTGGCACGACCCGTGCCATTTTCCACTGGTCGTGTCAATTGTGGTTGCTAGGTTTTTTGGCGGCCTTTTAAAGGCCAATTCTACTAGTGTTTAAGTTTATGCTCATTTTAGACTCTTAAGAGTAGGGTAGAGAGATAAATGAACGCTTCCTTCTCTCTAAAATATTTTCTCTTATTCTCTTTATTTTTATTTTTCCCAAAGGCATTGAATCCAATCAAATATTTGGGTTCAATACTTAGGGAATAGTTAATTAACTTGGGATTTGTATTTGTATTCATGATTTGGTGTTTGTTTTGTGAGATTCTTTAGATCTACCTATTTCTATGTGTTTATGATTATTACTTTGGCTTGTTCTTAATGTTCTTATTAATGTTGGAAAAATTATTAATATCCCCCGGGAAAGGAAACCTAGATGTACTTTGGGTAACGATAGTCCGAAACCATATGAGTGTGTGCACGTGGGTTGCCAAGTCAACGTTCGATCGATCATTCACTAGTCTTAGCCGGAAAATTGGCCTGAATGGTTACAAATATAGATAGTGTTAGTAGCAAACTAGGGTTAGCATTTTACAACCCTAGAGCCATCGATAAGGTGCTTCACCCCCTTTGCCTTTTTAGGCCTAGGGAGAATCATTCGTGGTGTAGTGCCCGGGACATAATAGCACGGGGGAGATTCAAATCTGCACAGCAGGCAGGGCCATTGTTGCACTCCCCTAAACACTAGAATAAGCTTGTATATATTGTATGTGATAGAATCAAGGATCGAAAAAACACCGATTATGTTAGGCAAATACTCCCCGAGTACTAGTTTATATAGTTTATTATCTTGTGATTTGCATGCTAGTAGTTGTTAGGAGGCGGGGGGGGCGG
>JAULKM010132309.1:0-19304 GCA_032355605.1 Rubia tinctorum
ACCCGGTTCATACAACCCAAAAATTTTATCTTAATTTCTTCTAATTTACACTTTAAACCTTGGTCTTTCCATGACTTTTGGAAAGACCGTCTTTCAAGAGACGCACTCATAAATTAAATAGTTTATAGATTTATAATTAATTCTTCTTTGATAAATTTTCTTAAATTATGAACTCGGATTAGGTGATAAATCATCCACTATATTTTTATTTATGGTTTGTGTTACTTAAATTATACACCAAAATTTTAAAGTTACTTAATCTCTTAAAAAGATCGGTGCTATTTTATATCATTATTTATAATTAAGAATACTTTTAGTATTTCCTTCTAAATGAGCCATAATTTTATAATTTTAATTAAATAATTATTGATTTACTAAAATAATTGATCTTATTTTATTACTATATCTTTTTTATAAATTAAGCTATTTTTAAACAAAAACTATTTTATTACGCAGAATACATAAATTTCGACAAGGATCGAGTGATTCTCTTATATTCACTGTATTCTAATATTAATAAATATATATTAATTTAATGAAAAGAATCCATCTTACATAATTTTTATATAGATATAGTTTTTTATTAATTATGGAAAAAAATTATGTACTCCCTCTGGATTTTTTTATATTGGCACCCTTTCATTTTTGGGATATTTTTTATATATTGACACTTGTCTTTTTGGTAAATACTAGATTGTTTTCATCCGCACAATTTACTTTTTACTCTCCCTATACAATCTGCTCCACTCATTTTACTTTTAAAAAAATGTCATTTCTTTGGTGCCAATATTAGGCAACTAGAGGGAGTATAATTTTTCATTTTCGTTGATAGAATCTTGTAAGGGCATGGAAAATGGTGGTTTATTAATTTTAACAAACCGCTCTAGAAACTGAAAACACTCACAATGGTAGTTTCTAGGGCGATTTCTTATTAAAAACCGCTCCATGATTTTTTTTAGTAAGAACCCGATTAAGAAACCGGTGGGGGACCACGTGTCCTTACCTTTGTTTTTTTTTAAATCTGAATGCCTTTTAAATTTGTAAAATTTAATTTAAAAATCTATCAAATATTATAAAAATCTATAAAAAAATTTGAAAAAATCTAGAATAAATTTTGAGAAAAATATTGAAAAAATATGGAATACTTATTGAAAAAATTGAAATTCAATTTTAAAATTATAATATATTATTAAATTTCACATTCAACTTATTTTAGGTGGACAAATTTATTTAAATTAAATGTTGTTAGTAAAATTAATGAATAGGGTAGAAAAAAATCAAGTGAGCTCCATAAATAGTAGAAAGTGATTTCTTACCATTGTGAAAAAATAAAAGGACAATTTCTTAAACGGTTTCTTAGAGTGAGATGGAAGAGAGAGAATGATAAAAATAATATGTTTAATTGGTAAGAAATCGATAGCAATTTCTAACATTGGCCTTCATCTAACGCACCGGTGTTATTTAGTGTTAATAAATATATTCCAATAATTTACTGTAACAATTTCCTTGGAATTCAAAACTAAAATATTGATAAAGGTTAACTTGAGGTAGCCCACAAATAGCCGTGCCAAACCATGGTTAACTTAAGGTAGCCCACATTTAGCCGTGCCAAACCAGCTAGAAAAATTACCTAAAATTACCGATTGGCTATATAGCCCAATTCTAAGCCCTAAAAGAAGTAAATAGCCGCACTCCATTCCAGCTCCAGTTACTCAGCCTCTTCGGTCGAAAGCACTGATTTCTGATTTTTTTAAAAAAAATTATCTAATTAGTTAAATTATGAAAATACCTCTGACTATATCTGAAAATCATTTAATCTTATTTGAAAATCATTTAGTCTTACTTGAAAATCACATTTGGGGACCAAACAAATCATTTTTTATTTGTTGGTTGCTGAATATAAGCGGTATTGACACTTGAAACCAAAAGATGGTACTGTGATATATGTTGGGGACAAAAAAAATAATCAAGCCTATAATTAATGAAGAGTATCACTACTACTTAAATAATTGAGAAAGTTGTCCGTCGTGGTTTCCCAACATGCAGGTGGTCGATGAAGGTGATATTGTAATGGTTCCAACTTTAGTAACGGTGAATCGTTGGTGGCGCAGTGTTTGAGTGTTCCCATGAAGACGTCTCTATCTATTAAAATGGCTGGAGTTTGAGGCTCCACTAAGTTTCAATAGATTCAATAGTGGTGTTACCTAGTTAGGAGTGACACCTAGTTAGGCTTTAGAGTTGGATGTTTACATATAATTTGGTTGTTTGTATGTAATCTTTCAAAAATAAAATAAAATTGAGGTTGTTCATCAAAATTGACTAAAATGTAGGATATAAACTGTGCTTCGATTGAAGTCAACAATTCCAGTGACATGGATAGAGCGACCCTATTGCGTTAACATTACGAGAGAATCAAGATGATGCAGATACAACTTTGGCAGTCTATCTGGACGGATCCTTTCATAAGCAAAAATCGGTTGGAGCAGGATTATGGAAGGGCATTAAAATCAACAACAGAAATCAGGCAGAAGTGGTTCTCACAAGAACAAATTTTTTGGTAGGTCATCGACATTACAGGCAAAATCACAGGCTTGCTGGAGAGCAGTGTAAGCGGCAGCTAGGAGGCACAAGGATCATGTCCGAATTTTTACAGACTCGAGTCTAGTGGTTAATTCGATCAATGATCCAAAGTCCTCACCTTGGGAGATCAAGAATTTAGTCTATGATATTTTTACAGTTTTTAAAACTAAATTTCTAACTTTCAGGACCTCCTTTTTAAGAAGGGGTTTGCTATATGATGTACATGAATCGAACCTAAATTTAGGGAGATTAATCTGTAAACCTTTTTAATATATATATATATATATATATGTTTAAAAAATCGTGCTACATCAGCACATAATTATTTTAAATATTCATGTAGTAGTAGTTATCGTTTTAATTATTTATAATAAATAGTAAACATATATAACCAATCCTAACTTGTTAATTAGGGCTGATAATTCTATCAAATTTAAGTTACACTTTGCAAAACAACCCCATCCACGATAGTTTTTAGATGTTTCAATGGTGGAAAACACCTACTGTTAATGGCCGAGCAATTCTTCATTTCAAGCGTAGATATCAATTTCAATGTCGGAATCAGTCATCAATTCTTAGAAAAGAAATTACCAGATAAAATGGCAGACGAACAATCGACACCACCACCCATTCAGTCAACTATAACTCCGACACCACCCATGTAATAAAACTGAACACAACAAAACCAACAACATCAATAGAATCCACCACCAATGTAATTAATCAAACTACTTAGGGCATGGGCAATGGTGTTTTCTTAATTTTAAACTACTCTAAAAACCAAAAACACCCTAAAAAGTGGTTTCTAGAGCGGTTTCTTAATAAGAAACCGGTCCCGATTTCTTACTAAGAAACCGGTCCCGATTTCTTACTAAGAAACCGGTGTGAGGATGGAAACAAAAGCAGCCCATGTGAGGCTGGGGCCGCTTCCAACGGCCCTTTTTTTTACCAATATTGGGATACGTGGCAACCATGCATTGGTCCACGTGTCCCAGCCCACGCAACTTATTTTTTTTACACTGAAGGGACATGTGGCACCCTCTGGTTGGACCACGTGTCCCAATATTTAATTTTTTAAAAATATGTAAAATTTATTTAAAAATTCGTAATTTTTTAAAAAAAACCCGGGGAAAAAATTATTCACAAAATATTAAATAATTTTTGGAAAAAATGAAATTCAATTTTCAAAATTATAACGTATTATTAAATTTCACATTCAACTTATTTTTGAGTGAACAAATGTAATTAAAAATGTTAATGGTAAAATTAATGAGTATGATAGAGAAAATCAAGTGGGGTCCATGAATAGTACAAAGTGGTTTCTTACCATTGTGGAGAATAAAATGAGTGTTTTCTTAAAGTGAGATGAAAGAGAGAGTGAGAAAAATAACATATTTAATTTGTAAGAAACCGGTAGCGGTTTCTACCATTGCCCATGGTCTTATAGATTTTTATTTGATGATCATATTTTGAATGATTTAGTGTGGCCTGTAAGAAAATATTGGAATACCAAGTGTTTCTATGTTTGTTCCGATATCGAAACTTTGACAAATCTACAGGATTCGAATTGGTTATACATCCGAAAATGTTTCTATATGACGCCGTCTGAAAATTGAAAAATAAAAAATTACTAGTAATTGATTAGACCCATCTTCAAATATATATATATCGAAAGTCATGTTACAAGATTAGGTTTTATATTCATTCCTACACATTGCTACTCAATTCCACCCTCTAAATCAAACTTGAGAAGTTACTAACTTTACAAGTTCGAGGGGCTTTTCAAAATAGTAAATGAATGACACATGTACCATCAGATGTATAACCCTAGTTTCGGTATTAGAACAAGGCTAGATCGATAACGGTAAACTTTCAGCGACGTTGAAACCCCTGATCAACGGTGGTTAATTAATCACCGCCAATGTTTAAAGGTGTTTTTGTGGCGGTTACTACTAAACGCTAGGCATTAGTTGTTTGTAACCGTCGTTAATTTGAAACAACTATGGGACCAAATGTTGCTCCGAAATCAAAATTAGGAAAGGACGGTAGGTTCGGAAAAAATATCCCCCACCCTCGTGCAATGGAGTCGTCAATGGTTGTTCATGCGCTAGTCCCCCATCGGTTGACCCTCAATTTTACCTTGAACTTTTAAAAATTGCATCTAAGCCCTTTGTTTCACCATAACCTATAGTGAGACGATTTTATAGGAAATTTTCTCCTTGGAATATGCAGGTCCAATCCTTTACTCAAAATTAAAATTAACAAATTTTGTTAGCTAAAATTTAGCTGCTAGCTAGATATAGTTATCCAAATAGCTAAAAGATAGGCTAATTTGGCATTGGAGATACTCTTAACTAGTGATTGAAGTTGTGTTTTTCGCTTTCACCTTTTCGAGGAACGGGATTTAGTTAATCCCTTAGAAATGGTCTTAGCTTGTGGTTGGAGTTTGATTTTTTCCCCTCTCGACTACATATATTGAAATCAAAGAGTATGATTCAGCTAGCCTTTTAACATGGTCCAAACATTATTTTACAAATTTAACACATTTTATCAAAAATATTGAATCACCAACTCTATACCATTGATATTGAGAAAAGTGCATATTTAAGCTTAAATAATTGATGAAAGTGCACAAATAATTATGGTATAATTAAAAGTGCAAATATAACCCTAAATAATGAGTGAACGTGTAAATATAATCTTTTCCGGCAACTTTTTTCCGTAAAAAACATTTTGTCCTTCTGAAGAAAAATTTAAAAACAAAAGGATAGAAAATGACTTTATTGCCCTTAACATCATTAATACCGCCGCCGGACTACTGCTGCATCTCCGCCATAATAGGTTGGGTTATATCAGCATATTATGAAAAATGACAGGCTTAAATCAGCACATTTCTAAAACTTATAGGATTATATCAGCATATTCGTTAAAAATGTAGAGTTATATCAGCACATACTATAAAAACAAAGTGTCATATTAGTAAAAAAATCAATGCCAACCACATGCAACCACCATTTCAACCTCTTCTACAGATTGCTGACGTTCAAAAGTGTAATTCTAATGGCAAAGAAAGAGTTTTGGTGAGGTCGACACATCGAACAAAGAAGTGGAGGTGTGGGAACCTTTCAAAAATGGTATTTTCATCCAAAATCCCCCTTAATTCACTAGATTAATGTGGTGTTGAGTTTTATTCTTTGATTTTCTTTTGCTTCCTGTCACATAAATAGAAAAATGCGGTATATATGGTATACAATATAATGATTTTGATTATATTTTGTTGAGTTTAGTTCAGATTGATAATTGTATGACTTTTGGTGTTCTGTGCTTAGTTGTTATTTCGTTATATTTTTGGACATAGGGTTTTTAATGTTGATGAGTTTTGCTTTTATAATATGTGCTGATATAACCCTACATTTTCACGAATGTGTTGATATAACCCTATAAGTTTTAGGATATCTGTACTTTTTTAAATATATAGAGTTATATTTGTATATTTCCCTTTGATATTAAAAGGAAAGAAACCCCGACTACTCTTTTCACAGCTACAGATGCACTTCTTTTCACAATGGCGCAACGATAATGCACAACTCATCATAAAATACTTTTACATAAATTCTTCCTTTGCTTCCTGAATCTATATAAATAGTGCCTCAGAATGAATGTTATTCCACCCAACACAACCAAGTCTCACTTTCTCCCCATAGCACCGAAAAGATGGCCAAACCTGTAGCCCTTGAGCTAATTACAGTAATGTTTTTTGCACTTGCAATGGCATCCATGGCACTCTCCCAAAGGGAGGAGCGCATTCTAAATCCCATTTCAAGACAATTCACTGTATACTTTCAAGAGAACTTTTCTGACCAGATCATTCCAGTTGCTGGTCCCTCCGGTCGACCGAGATCTTTCGACGTATTCGGAACACTGTTCGTCGGTTATATTCCGGTGACAAAAGAGGTCAGCAATAATTCACAGATAATTGGTCATGCAAAAGGCCTTGCAGCAGTGAGCTCCTTGAATGTAACAGAAAGATCTTTGTTTCTCTTTATTTTTCGAAGATGGGGAGTACAAAGCAGTGGCGGAACCAGAAGCTCTGGCAAGGGATGGCGGAAAAGGCGTGCAAAAATTTTTGGCGGATTAACGGCGGCGTCGGTGGCGGATGACCGGGCGTGGCGGTGGCGATTTGGCGGAGTTAGCCGCGGCTGCTGCAATATCATTTGCAGTGCAGTAAAAATCTTGAATCCGCTGATGATGAAGAAATGGACTCTTCCATATTAGGGTTTGAGTTTGAATTGGGCCGATTGGGTTTCAGCCCAATCAGTCCTTTTTTTTAAAGTCAGCGAAGTAAAACGACGTCGTTTTACTTATCAAAACGATGTCGTTTTACTTATCAAAACGCGTCGTTCTGATAAGCAAAACGACGTCGTTTTGATGTGTTATCAGCCCAAAAAATATGGGCCGGTTGGGTTTCAGCCCAATCGGCCCAATTCAATGTTATAAACGAACCGGTCGTCTTCCTCAGCCAATATCCGGCCTTCCGCCGGAATCGAAGGGGTGGAGGAAATCGATGGCTCCCGGCGGCCCTAGCACTAATTTTCGGGCCGCCGGAACCTAGGGGTGGCGCCAGCACCCCTCGCCACCCCCTGGTTCCGCCACTGACGCAAGCCCACAATGATGATTTCATGGATGCTTTATTAATATAAAAACAAGAAATCACACAATTTGCAATTTGTTTTGTGTTTGTAATAATTGATGATCAATATTTCAATTTTCAATTTGTAATAGTTGGTAGATCAATATTTTATTTTAAAATATTTATTGTAATATTTCTAATCATTATTATGGTCTTTTTGCTAATGTAATATTTTTTTATTGAGATAGTCTCTTGTGAGGCAGCGTAAACTTTAGGCAGAGATCTTTATGCAATTCTAGTTATATTCTAGCTCCAATGACCTATCTCTAATAGTTTTACAATGACCTATTTCTAATAACTTTACAGGGACTAATCACTAATATTTTTTCAGGGGTTTTTTAGTCCAATTTTTTACATTATTTTCCAGCCATCTGCAATCTGGAAAAAATATTCAAAAATTTGAAAAAAATATTAAAATATTTTTAAAATGCAAAAAATTAATATAATTATCGAACTGAAAATTACAAGCATCCGAGAAAAATAGCAGAACATCAACGAAAAATTAAAAAAATATCAACTAAAAATTGGAGGAAAAATATATTATAAAACAAATAAACAGCAAAAAATATATTAAAAATCAAATTAAAAATCGATAAAAAAAACGGGAAAAAACGTCGACTACAACTAAAAAAATATCACCCAAAAATCATAAAAATATCAACAAACCTTCAATTATCAATTTTTAATAGAAACTACAAAAATCAACTAATATCAACAAAAAACTAAAAACATCAATTTCTATCACCTAAACTTCACCAAGAAAATGAAAAACGTCAACATAAGAAAAAACACACTACAAAAAATCAACCTATGTCACCCAAAAACTACAAACATCAACTCATATCATATAAAACTTACCGAGAAAATGAAAAACATCACCATGAGAGAAAAAAAGAGCAAAAAAATATCAACCCATATAACTAAAAAAATATATTAAAAAATCAACTCATATCAACTAAAACTCATCCAGAAAATGAAAAATATCAATATGAGAAAAAAAATAAAAATATCAACAAAAAAACTACGGTAGCTCAAGAGTATAAATTATTCACTCAAAAAATCATAAAACGTCAATAAATTTTTTTTAAAAAACTACATATATCAACTCATATCACCAAAAATCTACAAACATCGACTCATAATACCTTAATCTCATTCAAAAAATGGAGAACATCGGCATCAGCAAAATAATACTACAAACATCAACTCCTATTACCAAAACCTCAACCAAAAAATGAAAAACATCAATATGAGAAAATAAAAAAAAATGCAAATATCAATCTATATCAACCAAAAAAAGACAAAACATCAACTCATATCAATTAAACTTCACACGGATATTGAAAAAATCAACATAAGATTAAAAAAAACCACAAACATCAGCAAAAAGTTACAGTACTTCAATCATCCGAAAAATGAAAATCATCAATATAAGAAAAAAGACACTACAAACATCAACTCTTATTACCAGAACCTCGGTCGAAAAATGGGGAAAAAATAAGAAAAAATACACTACAAACATCAACTCTTATTACCAAAACCTCAACCAGAAAGTGAAAAACATAATATGAGAAAATTAAAAAAATGAAACTACAAATATCAATCCATATCATCCAAAAAATTACAAAACATCGACTCATGTCAACTAAAACTCACTTGAAAAATGGAAAATATCAACATGAGAGGAAAAAAAAAGCTACAAAGCTCAGCAAAAAAGTTACAGTACCTCAACAACATAAATTCTTCAAAATAAAACTGACCTAGTGGGTTTTGAACCCAAGTCTACAACCTCAGAGGATAGAGTACTAACACTGCACCAAATAACCATTCCTTTCTATACTTAGTCACATAAATTTCAAACCTCAACAATTATTTGTGTAAAATCTCGAGAATATAAATTCTTCAAAAAACAAGGCCTGCTAACGAGATTTGAACTCAGGCATGTAACATCAGAAGATAGAGTCCTAACCACTACACCATAGATCATTTACTGATCATGAATTCAGTCACAAATTATTAAACCTCAGTAAATCCTAGGAAAAAAATACGAAATTAAACCTCGCCTCTCATGTGCAAAAAAGTAGTTTGTCACCGTCCTCCGCCGATGCCACCTCAAACATGCGTGAAGTCACATGCGCCTCCTTCTTCAAAGAAGTCAAAGATAGCTCCGCCACAACTGTACCTTACTGCATCTTTTGCAGTAGTTAAAGAATTCAACAAAGATTGAAATGTCCAACTAAAATTGGTGTAAAATAACAATACCTCAACAACAAAGTACTTCAGGTGTAGCAACGAGAAAGACAACAACTCCAATTATGACGCTAAAATCATCTTTTCCGACCAGCACCGACATCACTAAAACTGCGTTGGACCGCAGCTCCATCTCGCATAGAGTTGCCAAGCACCGATTCCGTGTCTATACTACTCAGTCACTTATACTCTGTCAGGCCGCCGACGATGTTGCGGAGTTCATCGAATCATCGGCTTCGACAATTAAATGAAGGTTTGGCAGTTGGAATTGGTTGAGGCGTGGCAGATCTGACGCAGAGAGTAAAGATCCGGCGATATCTGGTGGACTCTGGTGAGCTAAGGTGGTTCAAGTAAGAAGAAGAATCACCGGCGGAAGCAGAAGAACTGCCGCAGAAGAAGAAGAATTGTAGGCTGAAGAAGAAGAATCACGGTGCGGTAGCTGAGCGGTTGCAGAAGAAAGCGAAGCTGTTCACCGTGGTTTCCGAGATCCAAAGGAGGAAGAAGACAATGACACACAAAATTAATGAAAATTATGATTTTTCTTAATACTTATATATCTTTTGATAATTGCATTTTAGGTCCCTAAATTTATTAGTATATTCAAAGAAAACCCCATCCCAAAATTAAGATTTATACTAATTGCATAACAAACTCTGCCTAAATTTTAGGCTGGATAAAACAAGACTTTGTGTTTCGTATTTTAATTTTTTAAAATTAATTTCTCTAAATATTTCATTTTAATTCACAAAATTTTTAATAATGTATTTTCTAATAAGAGAGAGATTGAAAGTAATAATGTATTTAATTCGTAAGAAACTACATTGCCCATGACCCTAGACCAAGTACAATGTACACTAGTAGGGGAAATGGCCATTAGAGGTGGTTATATCGGGTCACACCTCTGATCGTTGTCAATTAAAGGTGGTTCTAATATCCGCCTTTAAAAATACCGATTAAAAGCGGTTATGAACAACCTTTGAAAGGCCGAAAGAACATCCTTTAATAGGTTTCAAACTCGAAACCTAGGCGGCGCCCGTCGGCCCTTGAACGTGCATTATGAACTTGGAACTTTACTCGTTTCCGAACTTGGAATAAAAATCGGAACCAAATCCAGTCGTATGGAAGGGGCAGTAGACTTCCCGATTCGGACCCAGAATCCTGTCCTCCTTTGTAAAATGATGTTCGTTTTTTGTGATAAATGGTTCCGAATTCGAAAGGTGTATCGGGGCCAAAAATAATGAAGGACGAATCGCTTTATAAGTTTGAAACTGCGTACAACTCCAATGGTAAAAATATAGATTTCATTTTATATTCCCGGCTCAATAAGCCTCATTCAACAGCATCAATTGTAACACAATACATGGAAGTATTCTACAACCTAACAAAAATCTATACAAAACGCTAACTAAGAAATAATCTATAAATAGGCACAGAAATCAAATTAATTTTATTCTGAACTTTCACATACATTAATTTATCTAAATTATGTTATTCTGCCATCTTAGGGTTCCTATGGTTGCTGAGTGGTTAAGAATCAGATTCCTAAACAAACAATTCCTTGCATTGTTGATATCTACTTTCATATGGGCCCTCCTTGCCTTTGGAATAACCTGAGAGTAGCAAGATAGTAGAAAATAATATGTTAAGATTGAGACACTAAGAATGTTTAGTAGAAACAAAAGTATAATTACCTTGTCAATTTCTAGTAAATTTAAATTTACATCTTCTATGCACTCTATTGCGTACAACATTACGTAATAGCCGCACTCCCAAGATTGCGATTGTTTCTTGTACTGATTTAAAACAACCAAAAAATGGAAACACCTAGAAGAACATATATAAATCCGGTTGAAAAAGAAGCAATTGTACTGTATTATACCTTGATTTTGACTATTTGAAAACTGATTTCACTTTCCTCCCTAGTGTCCTTCATTGCTGATGCCAAATTCTTGACAAATGCTTCCAATGGTTGGAAGTGCAACGGATCCATCCAATACACTCGTTTCTTTGTGAGAACAATCATGATCCACCGTCAATGGTCCGCAAACACAAAAATTAAATTTATACATTATAAAATTGCAAAGTATGATGTTTGTAAACGTAATGAAGATCGTAACTATAACATTTCAATGTAGGGCGCAATGAATAATTTCTTATCCTTCCTCCCAAGGAATTTGCGAATGTAATCGATTCTCTCTTGGTTTGTACAACCAATTTCTTGAGTCATCACCGGGCACGTGTATCCAACACATCACTTCTTTTGATTATACAAAAATACAAGTACCTCGAAATTAAGAATGTTTTTAAATTAGTTGTAAACAATTTGAAAGTAATAAATAGGGAACTTGAATTATACATATACATATACATGTATATATACACACACATATACATACATGCATATATACATATACATATACATACATACATATGTATATGTATATACGTACATATATACACATACATATATATATATACATACATATATACACATACACATGCATATAGATATATATATATATATACATACATATATACACACATACACATGCATATATATATATATTGTACTCACAATGTGTATATGTATGTGTATATACGTATGTATACACACATACATATATATACATACATATATACACATACACATGCATATATATATATATATACATATATTGTACTCACAATGTGTATATGGACATTAGAACCTGATTAACTTGCTCACATTTTCACAGGTCCTCAAAATCACCCCATAGCGCGATGATTTCCCGTTTCCCACCAAATACGCACTCGTTTTCAAAAATAAGTATATGTTGAGTTGTGGTCGTGTGATTGAAGTCAACTATATGGCACTCGCACGAAGTGTAGTGTGTCTTTAAGGATTTGTGCTCTTGGAACTGGTTGTCTAATCTTGCCAGGTTGTTTGGACTGGTTAAAGTGCCCTTTCGGCATGTTTTGGTTTAGTTTGGACCGCTTTAGGTGTTGTTGGCACACTTTGACTTTTGAATGCCGATCTTTTATAAGATCGGCATAAATTAGTCAACACTGCCACAAAAGAAACATTCCACGAGCGAGACCAATGTGTGATTATGATGTTCCACAAAAGAAACTCTCGACAAACCTTCTGCAATTGGTATGGTGTGATGATGTTTCATTAACTCATGCAAAACTCCATCAGCTACGTAGAGTGGTCTACCATCTATGTCTTGATCAATATGTAGCTCACACACATGTGAACCCTACATCACACTAATTACAAATGTTGAATATCACACAAACACGGTATTCACAATTTCATAAAGTCAAATGTGTACCTTTTTATCACTTGTGAGGATGTCCTTGTCGAGATTGTCGGCTTCATCCCTAGGAATTTTGATAATTTCCTCATGGTTAACCTCAACATCTTTAGGGGAATGATGTGATACTATTGATGGCGAAGTCCAATCGGGTATCAATTCATCTAAATTCTCGAGGAGAGCAAGTCTGGCGTGTTGGATCAACTTATGAATGAGAATGTCTTGTTGCTCAATTTGTTTCTCTGGGAGAAGCACTTGTTGACGCAATGTGTGGATCCTCGTTGGTTTGTGCATGATCAAAGTACCGAGCTATTCCAAACGTCTCTCGTTAGGTCAAGAATGCACCCACTCCCCTAACACGTCCCGGGTGGTCGTGTTTATTTGTAGCCTCCCAAAGAATGTCGTGCTTACCCGTGGGTATGAATTTTCTTTCTAATTCATCATTCTTTAATTTTTCTTATATATCAAAATAATAGAAATAAGTAAGTTCATGTGAACACAAAAAATGTGAGTGAATCAATAAAAAATATTTCTAGGGTTTACCACTTGTTTCACAATTTTTCTTTCGTCCTCCTTCTCCTACATACCCTCCTTGTTTTGTCAACTTTTGAGGAATAGATCACACCTTTCAATTTCATCCACATACATTGGTTGCACCGTAAACCTTGCCTCTTCTTTGGCCATCCCGGCATTAATTGTAATTTGAACATCTCTCTCTAGACGTTCTTGCACTAACTGCATTGCCATCAACCCTTACCCCCACGACTCAATCGATGGGGAATTACATTCAACCCGACAATGCGTTGTTTTTCTTTCCTTGTACCCTATGTTATCTTGTTAGAGCCACGTTATCACTAAAGACATGTTAATCTAAATACTTTGTAAATATAATTTAACTTTACTAACGTTAGCATCATTCTCCAAAACCCTTCTCTTATGGATATCCCAACTCTTGGGTTGAATGTGTGTGTAAGTTATCCACGGACAATCACTTTTGTCCAATGAAAATATGTAGTCCCTTGACAAAGTTTATTTGTGTTCCTGCCAACTCTTGCACATCATGGTCGTTGCCTTCTTTCTTAGATGTATCATATCCATGGTATCAATTTTTAAGGGTCTCCAAGGGGATTTAGAACAATGGGAGTGACAATAATTAAGAGTAAATTTGTAGAATAAGAGAATGGGAAAATTGATGGGGAATATCACTATGGCCAATAACAGTACCTTGCACTCCATCCATTGGGTCTCCTTATAATCTTTCGGTACCTCATGCCAACTATTATACTTTATGTTTGCCCTTGTTCTTCCGACCTTCACGACTCAACTATACCACTTTGCACGTTCTTTGGACAAACACTTGCCTCACTTGTTGAAAACCAATGAAGTTAACTCTTTTCTAGTCATCCTATGTTCTAATGTTCAACAGTATGTTTTGGCTATTCCTATCTCGTCGAATCCATCATCATCATGGAAACCAAATCCCAATGTCACGGGTTGGCTATTTCGTGAGCGTGAGGCATCATCATGAGTTCTTTTCTTAGTTATTATTGAACCTACATTCACAATTATTCCAATCCATCATGACACTAAATTCATAAAACAAAGCTATTGAAGAAAATTCTAGGCATGATATCAAAATCAAACAACATCAAATTTTATACTAGGTAATTAAACAATCAACCCACACTTGATAAAATACAAAATATCATACTATGGGTAGACCTAGTTCACAATCATTAGGTATTCACTAAACATTCACATTAAACTATCAATATAAACAAAAGCCCTAAAAATTATCAACCATTAAAGAAGCCATTATTCCCCTTTAAAAAATCTAGGGTTTAGAACCACTAAACTTTACATCAAACAAGTGGGATCTTGATTTTGAACAAATATTTATCACCTACAAGTAGAATAGCAAATGAGCTTCTTCCCCCATGATTAATATTGAGAAAAAGAAGTGAAAATTTACCAAGTTTAAGAGGGAAGTTGGTGTATTAACTATGAACGCGTACCTTTCATTAGTGATGATAAAATGGTGAATTAGAGATTAAGAGAAATGGAGTAGAGGGATGGAAAGGTTTTGGTGTGGGAGAAATGGTGGGAAAGTTGGGGCCTTTCTTAGTGTATTTTATACCCTTTGAAAAATCACATTTAATGCCATTTTTCCCATCAGAAAACCTTTCTGAACTTGGAAGAGCATAAGACTCTTTTTAATGGACCTATGAATAGGTTTTGAGTTTGGAACCTATTTAAGTATTTTTAAAACGTGATCAATTCAGCTCATCGGCATGAACTCAAAAACCCTAAGTTAAACCTCTCACCAAATCCTACCCGTGAAATTGTTCCCCAACTCCAATCCCGCCCTAGACACACAAAGAAGGGTACCGGGGAGGTGAGTGACCGTGGCCATCAACCATTCACGGAGATAGAGCTGTTGGAGTGATTTTTCAATAAAAAGACGGGAGAGAGGTATGTCAAATTCTCCAAGTGTAAGGTGATTGATTCCAAAGTTATTCATGCATCGTCGATATCATATTTGAGCCTACGTTATTTGTTAAATCCATTTAAAGTTCAATGCCTAGAGAATTTGTTAGGCTTAGAGGAAAACGTGTACGTAGACGAGGTGATTCAATTTTATGCTAATTTGGGACAAAGTATGAACAATAGGGATGTTACCAAGGTCAATAGAAAATTAATCTCGATTACTAAGTATAAAATCAACTACTCCCTTGGATCTATGTACACCTCCCCCGAGAAATTGATAGAGGATAATCCCCATGTCCCCCTGAAAATATATCACCATCAAAGTTGGCCATTGGTGACCGAAGCCACGCCATTAGACCCCGTAGCCGTGGCTAGGCAATATTTCCATCAAACTGGAAGTACCACGGGCCCAACAGAGAGCTATGATATTGGTGTCCTTACAGTTGAGCATCGCCTAATTTATGAGTGAATATGCTTGAATGTGCCAGGAAAGTGTATAATACTTGCATCAGTCCTGTACCAATTCTTCATAAAATTCCTGAATATTTTCATGTACCCCTCGAATGGGTACATCCACCTCAAAAACACAGGACCATAAAGTTGTATCTCCCGCACAAGATGAACACACAAGATGAACGCACAAGTGGACCGCAAAGCTTTATTTCCTTTGCTTGCCCCTTTGCCTTTTCCTTTCCTTTTTCCTTGCATTTAGCGGCTTTAACACCAATAGGCCTCGGTGGATATTGCGGTGTACCAACTTCATCGCTAGTCAGGGGTGCTTCTGACACTCGTGGTGAATATTCACCCCCCAGGCCATACTGTGCCATAAATTTTGGATGACTCTTACACACAGTATAACAATGAAAAAATGAAAGTTGTTAGTTGTTAGTTTCATCCGCGAAGAACTTCTGGGCAAAAGACTTAATGTCAGATTCACTATTGTCACTCCCGCATTGATTGTAATGGTGTATGACTTTGCTTTCACATCCCACATACTTGGCAATGTCTTGGAAAAGTTTTTTCCACCTTGCCTTGCACGACTTCAATGACCTGGTGCATTGCGGTCGGTAATGATTTAGCTCATTCGCAATTTTGGTCCAAAATACACCGGCATTCTGATTCGAACCGAGTGAACAATCCGTGGAATGGTCTAACAAAGCGCCGCATAAAGTGTTATCACCTTCTTCAATACATCTCTCTTTTCTAGTGGCTTTCTTCTTTGTGTTTTTACTCCCAGAAACTTCTAATACTTCATTGCTTTCTTCACGAACTTCATTTTCTAAAGAATTTCACAATAAAAATGATATTTTAAATTTACTAATGTTTACACGTACTAAATTGACATAGACTAAATCACAAATACTAATTCAAATAAACTAAAATTTGAAATTTAATTAGTTAAATTTGTTATTTAACATAAACTGGTCTAAATAAATAAATTTAATTTAAATACTCCCTCTGTCCCAGTTTAAACTGCAATTGAACTATTCATGTAGTCAAAATTGACTAATTTAAACTATAAAATTCCATTGATATATAAGAAAGAATATTATCATGTGGTATACTGTTAGATTCGCCTTAATGTATTTTTTTTAGAATACTATTTTTTTAATAATTTTTAACTGCACATAGTTAAAGATATTAATGATCAAACATTTTTTGAGAAAACTATCAAAAATTAAAGTGTGCAGATTAAGTTGGGACAGAGAGAGTATACTGTTTTACACATACTAATTTACATATTCAAATTTAATAATGTTTGCACATACTAAATTGATATAAACTAATTTACAAATACCAATTCAAATAAACTAATTCACATAAACTAATAAATTGGAATATACTTATTTAAAATTTTTATTTAACATAAACTAGTCTACATAGATTAATTTACTTTAAATATACTAGTTTAAATAAAGCTATTTTACAAATTCTAAAATACATATAAAGAATTTCACCATAACAATAACAATAATAATTTAAAATGTGGCTCACCATGCAAAAAAGTGTGACTTTTGAATTGTTGACCAAGTGTACCCTGCCCTCCTTGATGTAAAAACGCTTATGCTGTGTTAACATTCTCAAGATGTGGAGAATGAAAATTTTGACAAACAAAATCAGGGTATGAATTTTGGGAAGATGGGTTCAGGTATAGATAGTTCGTGTATACATTTTGAGATGAGTAGTATTGATTTTTTTATTAAAAAAAATATCAAGTAAGAAAACACTATTCTGATCACTTTTTGGATAGAACCTGTGGCACAATATAAGTTTCACTCTAAAAATGCTAAATTACCAAAATATATGAGAAAAACCTATTTCTAGATTAAAAAATCAATGTTGATGCTACATGGATGAAAAACACAAGAGAGTGAGGTTTACGTTTAATTGGCAGAGACTCAAATGGAAACTTTTTAGTTGCTAAAGGTTTATTTTCTTCTACTGACTCTAGCTTTCAATTTGAAATAATGGAAATTGACAAAGGGCTACAATTTGGATTGGATCTACGGCTGGATCCATGGGCGGAGCCAAAAAAAATTTTTTGTAGGTCACAATTTAATTTGATGACTCTGTTTATGAAGATAGTGTTAAAATTTTGAGAAACTTTTAAATTTACAGGGATAAAATGATCTAAAATTAAAAATAAACTAAGACACTAATAAAAATATATATTAATTAACTAAAAAATTTAAATAAAAAAGGTGGGGCAATTGCCCCACCTTGTCCAGGCCTAGATCCGCCACTGGCTGGATCAGTTTCAGATTGAAACGTAATGCAAGAGACTGTACCATGAATCCTTCTCTTTCACCATGAGAGCTCTATGAATTAGTTTTTCTATCCATCTAAAGTTTAAACAAATTCCTTTAGGTTTTAATTATAGAAACTCAAACCTCTCAGCAGATAAGCTTTCCAAAATGTGCTTAAAGAACAAAACGAAAAGACATGTTTTCACTTATGATGAGTTAGGGCAAGAAATAAGAAGTCTGATATGTCTTGATAAAATGCGGGTTTCCTCAATTCGTATTCATGATCATAAGTACAAAATATACTCCTCTCTCTGTTTTGCATGTACAGATGTCTCCCAGCTGCTCCAAAGCTCTTGCTCCTCCTCTGTTACATTCCTCAAGACCAAAAAAACACGTTGCCCCTGGTTTCCTTTACCGCACTTCTGCTGCTATTTGTAATCTTGGCAATTTAGCATTACTCTAATCACACCTCTGTTGCACTATGGATCACGATGGAAAGTTTCACTTCAGAAAATTGAGGTTGTTACCCTTTTGATATGGGGAATTAGTTTACGGAATTTAGTAGCTTTAAAGTGAATACTATAGAACTGAAAATTTAGGTTTGTATAAGATGTCCAGCCAAAGAAAGAAACCAACCCATGGTGTGGAGATTGCTTCCTTTGAAAACACATCTTACACAAACCTAAATTTTCAGTTCTATAGTATTCACTTTAAAGCTACTTTTGAAGACAAATAACTTGTCTTAGATATCAATATTGCTCTTCAGATAACTTCAAACTGGTAGTTTTTATTTTTTACAAAGGATTGGGGTCCTTTATAATTATACAACCCCCGCCGATAATTTTTATTTTTTTGGAAAAAAAATATTTTTTGAAAATTCATGTATGAATTCAAGGAATTCATATATAAATTGGGAGGGAGATTTGGAGAGCTTTGAAAATTTTGAAAATTTTGACGAACATTCGGATTTGCCGACAAATTTTAGGAAGAAAAAGAATTCAAATTGACTTTATCCTTCCCCTTCGAAACTCTTCGTGAATCAATTTCAATTTATTGAAATGAAATTGAAATTTGGAGACAAAGTTTTGAGAGAAATTATGGAGAAGAAGAAATAAAGGTAGAAACTTAGGAATTGAAAGTAGTGTGAAAATATTGTGTCATTTGGCCCTATTTATACTAGGGGTGGGCATCGGTTCGGTTTTCAAATGTTTTGGTTTATTCGGTTCGGTTTAATCGGGTTGACATTTTACAAAC
>JAULKM010132320.1:3659-19303 GCA_032355605.1 Rubia tinctorum
GAGGTATGGAATGCACCAAGACCGTTGAATGGGGTTATCATCCACAAAAAGGTTAAGAAATTGAGTGTTGTTCTTAGGAAGAGGGTGAAGAAGGTGGGTACAGCTGTTGAAGGTCCATGGATGAAGAGGTCAATCTTCTTTGATTTACCATACTGGTAGCATTTGGAGGTTCGTCACAGTTTGGATGTAATGCACTTTGAGAAGAATTTGGGTGAGAGTTTGATTGGTACGTTACTCAACATTCTTGGGAAAATGTAGGATAGCTTGAATGCACGGATGGTTTTTGTTAGAGCTTGGAATTCGGTCGGACCTGGCCCCGGAGGTGAGGGGGAATCAAATGTACCTCCTTCTTGCCCCGTACAAATTTTCAGTGGATGAGAGAAGATCGGTTTGTGAGTGTATCCATGGAATCAATGTATCATCCAAATACTCTTCTAATTTAGTCACTTTTTGAATGATGATTTGCTTTTGAATGCCTTGAAATCGCATAATTGTCATGTTCTCATGCAACAATTATTACCCGTTGCAATCTATGGTGCTATGGAGAAGGATGTGCGATTTAGCGTTATGCGACTGTGTTTCTTCTTCAACTTTATTTGTCGTAATAATATTAGCAGACAAGCGCTTAATGTGTTGGAGCGGGAGGGGTTTTTCGTGATATGTCAGTTGGAAATGTACTTTCCTTCTTTCTTCTTTGACATAATGGTTCATCTTATCATTCATTTTGTTAGGGAAATTCGCCTATGCGATCATGTGAGGATGCATTGGATGTACCTTTTTGAGTGGCACATGGGTGTTTTCAAAGGTTACGTTCACAGTCATAGCAGTCCTAATGCAAGCATCGTGCAAATGTACGTGACTGAGAAGATCATTGAATACTGCATTTCAAACTTAGTTGGTAAGCAATCGGTTGGATTACCTAAACAAGCGCACTTTGATAGGAAGAATAGGGTTACACACTCAAAATGCACATTTCATACACTCTTCTATGTTGGGTTGATGAAAGTTCACTTGTACGTATTATGGAATAGTAGCGAGACTATAATCTATGTTCAAGAGCACATTTCAATATTACAAGCACTATATCCAGAATGGGCTTCGAAAAAATACAGCAGGAGTATTCTTCAACATTTGTGAATTGTTTTAGAATCAATGCGATGTGGAAATAATGCATAGTAAACTTCATACCTTTGCAAGAAGGCCGAAATGCACTGTCAGAAGGTACCTAGGGTATGATATTAATGGTTTTACTTTTGCAACGGCTGAAAAGGACATCAAGAGCACCACTCAGAATAGTGGAGTTTACATTGAGTCTGAATCGATGAGGCATTCTAGCAAGAAAGACAAAAACCATATCGTAGCAGTGATGGCCTTTTACAGGGTGATTGAGGAAATTTGGAAGTTGGACTATGTTGAGCTCAAAGTTATTGTCTTCAAGTGCCGGTGGGTTGATAATAGTGCAGGAGTTCGTACAGATGGGTTTCACATTGGTGGACCTTACACGGGTTGGGTTTGAGGATGACAAGCTCAGCTTAGCTGCCTAGGGAGGCCGGGATTTTTATATCAAGAATCCTAGCAAAGACAAGTGGCGTGTTGTCCGACATGGGAAGTGATGTGTCCATTTTATATTGTTATTTTGGGATCTTTTGTACTCATTTTGGGAGACTTTTATGCTTTAGATACTCTATTTTATCTTGAATTCCTATTATTATAGTTGAGAGCGACTTTATTACTTTTGTCACTTGTAATAAGAATTCCGTGAGACGAGGTAATGTTTGAAGATTTGAAGACCTCGAAGATTCCATTTTGAAGACTATGAAGACTTTTGAAAACCCGGAGAAAGGGAGAAGAGAAGACTACATGAAGACCAAAGAGATTAAATCACTTGAGGGCAGAGTAATTTGTCCGTCGAGAGTCGCGACAGATGTGTCGTGAGTCGCGACGGCCTCTTGCCCATATTTACTTTTTGGGATTTTTGTACTATAAATACTCATCACTTTTTCTCTTCTTCCCCAACTTATTTCCCCCCAATTATTTCTGCGAAAAACCATAGGTTTCCTATATTTTCATCTTTGTTCTACTTTGATTCAATGTTAGAATTGCTTTTGTTAAATAGTATGATTAATAGTAGCTAAACATATCCTTGGGAGCAATTGATTAGGCTTTCAAACCCATGTCTTGAGACTTGTTTATAAGCTATTTAATGCTTTATCTATTGTGCATTTATTGTGTTGAAATGGGTTGTTGAATTCATTTATGATATTGGAAGTTTGAGTATATGAAATGCTTGTATGATATTGTGTTAGGGTTTGAAGAAAGTAATTAATTCTTCCCTCTTTGATATGAAATCCAAAATCATGATTTAGGGCTTCTAATGTTGTTGATGATTTCACAATTGCTAGATGAATGTGATATATATAAACAATATAAAAACGAGAACAATGTGTTCCATTTAATTTATCATTCTCACTACATAATTTTCAAATTGATATGGTTATACATAGACGGATAGGGAATATAATATCACATACTCCCTCCAGTCCTAATATATTGGCACTCTTGCAAATGACACATATTTCTTTTGAAAAAGGCTAAATGAGTGGTCTAGGATAAATTGAAAGAATGAAAAGTAAACCGCGTGGATGAAAACATTATAGGATTTACCAAAAGAAGACAGTGTCAATATTGAAATACCATCCCAAAAAGGAAAGAGTGTCATTATGAAAAAGTCGAAGGGAGTATGCAAGACGTTTGTAAGGTAAATGTATAGCAAACAAAATAAGCAAGCGTTACAAGTTAGAACATGTGCAGCGGGGCTCAATTTCGGACTTAATTAAAAATTGGGACGGAATTTGGACGAAAAACCCCCACAGTAGAGGGTATAAAGCGGGTTTCATTTGGAGAGAGAGAGTCTGTCACAACGCTGATTCTGTTGACTTAGGTGCCACGTGGCACCCTGTCATTGGGCCACATGGCCCCCCTTTGTTCCCCATTTTTAAAAATTTCAGCTACTAAAACTTCCTTTTTTATAAAAAATATTTTAATAAAACATTCAAACAAAAAAATCTTTAAAAATTACATTTTTTTCAAAATCTAAATTAAATTTTGGTCATTTTCAAAAATAAAATTATATGCTTTAAAAAATATATAAGGTTTTTCAAAATTATGGTTCATAAAATAAATTTAAAATATTGAAATTCATTTCTGGATTTTTTTTTCCGGAATGACAATAAATTCAAAATTTACAAATGTATTATTAAATTTCAGATTTGAATTTATTTTGTTAGGTAAATTTATATAAATTAAATATTAAATGTAAAAATAATGAGTAGGATAGAGAGAATCAGGTGGGGCCCATGAAGTAAACTTAGAATTGTCTTAGCCACTGTGGGGGAAAAAATGAGTGATTTAGTTGTGTGCTCAATGCTGATGTGGAAGAGATATATTGATTATTTAATGAATTGAGCCGGCTCAGTTCCGTCTCGCCATTGCACATGGCCTTACAACCTAAAAATGCAGTTTTTAATGTCCATAATAAATACTCCAGTCGTTCCACTATTTTTGGCCGTCCCACAGAAATTGACACAATTCCACTCTTACCGGAAGTTCCCAAAAATAAGCTTATACATTTACTACATTATGTCTCAGAAGGTTATTATTTATTCCATTATTCCATTACCAACATACCCTTTATTTATTCCCACTCAACACTTTCACTTCATTTTACATAAATTATCTATCCAAAAGTTATTGTGGCAATGTCTCTAGAACGGAGGGATTACTTACATGCAGTGAGGTTAGTTCAAGAACAAATAAGTAGATGAAATGAAACAGAACATGTCCTACAGGAGTAGTTCAAATGCAACCAGAACATCAAATACAATACGGAACAATCTAGGATCCTGACCGTTGCATGCCAAAAGCACCCTAACGGATCTACCGCCACATCGTCTAAAACCAAATTCCCAACATTGTGTAGTGGAGCCATTCTCCGAGACGAAAACCTAGACGGTTTCACGTGGGGAACTGACTAGACAAGCCACTGACACACCGGAGAATATTTATTTTTACCCAAATCTAGGTAGCTTCCAATTCCAGGCCAAATTCAACGGACCACAAAAACATAGCAGCCCGTCCAAACACCGGCTCACAAAAAATGACGACCAAGGTTAATTAAAATCTAATACAACTCAAATGGTGACTCAGAAATAATATACTCCTACAAACAGTCATCAGTGAATACACCTCGACCAAGCAGATTAAATACGTCGCTCATGCGATCAGTGAAATGACTGATCAACGTATTATTTATGAGGCTTATCACTCACATTCGCTAACAAATTATACTGGTTGGGTGGTTCAACCAAAATTCAATATGCACCGATTCATTGGAGTGGTATGCAGATGCGACGTCAAAGTACAAGAGGGAGTCCGACCTTGGGCCTCGGTGGATGCGTGCGGCTCTAGCCAAAAAGCTTTTCACATGGCAGTGGAGTTGGTGTCACAGTGCCTTGTCAAATCACCTTCATTTGCTGAGTATAGATGCAAAAGTGGCGGATTTCCTTCTCCCAAAGCTATCCTACTAAAATCCAAAAGCATATAGGAAGTTGTGAACCTTCTTGGAGACGCATTCCCTAAATAAAGTATGTTAGATTAATGTATCCCAAATTTGGTTTATCTCCATCAACTTGCCAGAATAATGGAGAGAATCGAACTTCTCTGAAGGACTAAACTAAATGGATTAAATATTCACCGACAGAGTTAAAAACTTCAAATAATGTAGTTAGACATTTAATTTAATTTAATCTATTCAATTATTTGTAATGACTAATACAAAATATTATAAAATGTGTGAGTAATTAAAAATCTCGATAATCTGGTCCGAGCAGCATCAGTCTGAAATTTTGCCACTTACGAATTCTTTACATATGATAAACTCATGCAATCTGCAAATCTAAACGCAGTCCTACGGTCATATAAAATTGCTATGACGAGACTACAGTCATTCCCGTCACGCCACACTACATTAATTTACTTACAGTTACAATGCAACCTAGTACCATTAAATTTTGCATCATGTGTCATCGTATTATATGGTTACTCCGCAGAGAATGAGTTCACCTGAACGACTAGAAAATGTACAAAGTAATAAATAAAACAACACCCCATTGTTACACAAGACCTTATTCATATAAATATTCAGTCACTCAGCTTCCTCCATTCACGTTAGCAACAAGTAGTGAAACCTTTTTTAAATGAAATCTTTACCTATAATTAATAAATGGAAAAGTCTTTCCATCCATCTCTACATGTTTCTTACTTTATTATTCTTTCATAAATTTTACTTTTTTTGGAAATTATAAAATCATCAATGAATGGTAAAATAAAAGAGTTAAAACATTACTTAGATGGAGGGAGGATCCAAGTCAAGCACCACAAGTCAGCTACATGGCAATACGTTGATGTCGCCATTAATAACATCATAAAAATTAAGTACCTCATTGATTTAAGACAAATCCATATATTAAGAACTAGGAAATTATACTACATTTCAAAGAAATAACGAGAAAATACTACTATTGCCTAGATAGGTTGAGTTTCACAAACCTTCTTTGGGCTATAATCAATAGGAACCTCCATCACTCCACGAGAACAACCCTCCCCCACAAACCCACAGAGGTAACTCATCGTCACCCAGACCGTAAGAAGCTCGGAACTCACCGTCACAATCACTAAACCCTACAAGCAAACTGCTACAGCTCACACATTATGGATACAGAAGAGGAGACGTCACAGAAAAATCAATCACATGGTGACGGTAACTCACTGGAAACACCAATCAACTCTACAGAAATGGAGCAGGAGGTGTCGGCTGAGGTCGGATCTCATGACAGCTCAACAATTGTAGTTCATTGGCCGCCGGGAATGATGGGTGGAAGCCAAAACCAATTCACCCCTAATTTAAAGAAGCATGCATCCACCTCCGGCAGCCGCTGTATGCATCGCAGCCGACCCCGGTCTCGTCTGGCCAATGTCATCTCTTTCTTAGTAAGGGCCTCGTTCCACAACGACAACAGCTTGGAAGACTTTTTCCCGGATGTGAGTTTCCTTCGTGCCCTTCGATTTAATCTAATCTTCACACCCATTTATTGGTGCTCATGTATTTCCTGGCCATGATATTTGAAACTCTCAAACTCAAAGTCACAAAACACTAGAATGTTGTGTTTATTTTTGATTTTTTTTGAACTTTTGGGTGTTAACATTTAATAGAAACGAATTCATATTTTTCTAATTCACAATATCTAATCTACTTCCACCATCTATTAACCACAATTAAAATGTAACAGTGTTAGATCCTGGCTAACAATTGCACATGAGAATTGATCTGGATTTTAGCAGAAGCAATACATACTTTATGTGTACGGTATATGTCTCCTTCGTTGGTTCCATGTCGTAGCTAACTGTAGCATATAAAGTGAGCATTCATTTGTGAACGGTTGAATTATGTAATGAAATCCGAATTTGTCCATTGTCTACTAACAATGTCAATGTAAATGGCTTCACATTTTTATTTTTCCAGGATAGGGAACGTCGTGTTGCAACTCTTATCTGCGACCTTCATGTGGTCATGGCATACCACGTTGCAAGGAGCAAGTATATTTCTGGTCTTGTAAGCTCTAAGGCAGGCAATCCAAGTTATTTTGAAATTTCACACATGTACACTGCAAATGGCTGCATTGAAGAGTTCGTGGGCAACTTGGGTTACCTAAAACATCATGTTCAGTTTGTTAAGGATTCACCAATATCTGCATGTCCAAATGAAACCTTGGAACAGTGTCCAGGTGCACATCCGACACTCAGCCTCAGACATCTATACATATACGGACCATCAATCATAACATTACCACCGAACCCGGAAGGTATTTTATATACAGGTTTGTCCTTTTGTTGCTATTCATTCAAGAACTCAATGTCGATGGAGTAATTAGAGGTGGCTGACTACTACATGACAGTCGAGGTCATTACTGATCTCAGGTATCACTACTTTACAAATACTAAGCACTCATTTCAAAAAAAATTAATTCACTAACTACACTAGATCACAAGAATAATTTTTCCTGCGTCTTTGTAGGGAAACCTTGTTCGATGACAGCAGAGGACTGCCCAAGCTTACAAAATTAGAACTGAGGACATTCGACCCCGATGAGCTGTTATCTCCTTCGTTAGTTTCTGTTTGGTGCCGTGTGCTGAACTATGAATGGGGAAGACGTGAGATCCACTTCACAACACTTGATTTGATTGATATGGTAACTTCTAAAATTTAATAACCACCATTATTCAACTGTTCTTTTGCTGTTCCACAATACTCTACTCTCGTTGTAATGTTTTTTACGATTGAAGCCGGGCGCCAGTTTGATCACAACCGAGAACATTGTAACTCAGTGGCAGACATGCTTGCGGCTGTACAAAGTTAGCATAGCGCAAACCTCACTGGTATGTGCATATGACTTACAAGCAACAAACCTACAAGACCTTTTCTTAACATCTACATCTTATTCATCAACAACTTTTTGTTCCCTTCAAGCTAAGACAAAATACGTCCTGCTAGTCGTAGACTTCATCTACAAAACTCTCCACTACTTCGACAGCTGCAAGCATGGCGGACAAGAAAAATGGGACACTTATGCTAGAGTTATGGTAAGTTCCAATCAATGCTAGAAACTGTTCCTGTTCTTTTTTTTTCTGCAATTAACATGACTTCGTATGAATTTGGCCTGCGCTTCAAATATTATGAACATGGTTGTTGTTTCTTTTAATTAAGAATGTTTACCATTAGAGCTGATATTCTCATAACCCCCTTGGGTAACTCGACTTCAACATACACAAGTAACATACTGTCTCGCCATATCTCAACTAACAGGGCTCCTATGTGTGGTGCCTCCTCCAAGGACTGGGTGACGACCGTGCCAATCTATTCCTAGACTACTGCTACAAAAGAGCCGTGCCCCATTGGTACACATCGGGATGTAGTATGGACTATGGTGTGACAATGATGAGCCTCATGGAGAACTTTGATGGCAGTGCGAACAACTGTCAAAAACTGAATATGCATGAGGTTGGTATATACACTTGTGTTTAGCGGTCGGTGTCCAAATTGGTTTAATGTCTAACAACCTAGCACCGTTTCAGCACCACACCCGCTTGAAAACCAGGGTGACATATGCCCACCGTATTGCAACAAGCAAGATGAACCTGTGCCGGATGTCCGTTGTGATGAATACTACACACAACGTCCTCAAGAAAGTCAACAATAAGCCAACGGTATTTTGACTCTAGTAACCATCCAGTCAATGTCATCTCATAAGCGGTCTCATCCACGGACTTTGTCCCCGATCCATGTAATATGCATTATTAACTAAATATTGTTTCCTTCAACCTTATATGTATAACTAACTTTTGTGACCTGTTCTAATATCCTCCAATACTAGCCTTGCATGCACTCTGGGAATGCAACAGGCTGATAGTACTCAGCCATCCCAACATTATTCATTTTAACATAAAGTGTGTAGAACGGACAAACTTCCCCGCTCCACCAGCGTACATGCAAGTCCAATACCTATTTGGACCCATCACATCTACGACTAGAAGGTCAGCTCCATAGATTTCGAAGATGAATTGTTAGGCTTTATGAAACCATCCAACCTCTTACTATGAACAAAATTTAAATTGGTCCAGTAATAAATTGCAATACCCAATTTATACTGACTTATCACTCAGGTGGTATCAAAGCGTTCATCACCAAAACAACAATTTACTGTAATGATAAAAGAACATTTCAAAAAAAAATCATAATAAGATGATTGCAATCCAAGTGTGTAAAAAACCTCAACTAATTAAAAGACTTTAGAATAAATCAAGGGGCCTTCCAAAATCCAAGATTACATTAAAACAGTTTTGTTCGCTCATTATCAACTGCCTTCCCTTCGATGTCATCTAACATTTCACCAATTAATTACCTTTTCTTGGGTTGTTCATTATTTTATTAGTGTACGGCTTTTTAATACATGTGCCGAGTACACAAACTGCATGAAATTATTGCAGAAGGATCCCGTTCGCAATAAATCACATCGGTATATGCATTGCTTAAACAAGTAAACATTACATCTGGTCTTTACGAACGCATATATCTGTCAACATGAGGCTGCGAGGCCTATAACCAACTCACACATAATGATATTTTCATTTCATGCCCGTACAAGTATTTTTCAGCCCATCAAAAATGCAGTACACAATTAAGAGTCTATCATAAAATATTTACTCATCAACAGTAACTGAACCTTGTCAGTTGTAATCACCAACTTGTCAGCAAGCTCATACTTAACAACTGAAGTGCTGCATTGCTTCTGAATGATACAATCAAGGTCATCTTCAACTACCAACTGAAGGGCAGAATATCAAGAGTATTGACATGAAAACATAAGGTCTTTCAATGTCAATCCACAGACGAGGAGCCTGTATTTAGAATACGATCTCGGAATGGATTAAACTAATGTAGATTTTCACTAGCCAAACTTTATTCGCACAAACCATTCACACACAAGGCATAAAAAGAGATTGGTCTGATCACAACCTCGACGCTAGTGAGCTTCATCATACCACCCAAAAAATAACAATGTTGATAACAACGATATTGACGATGATAAGCTTGCTGAATCATCCCTACAACTCCCACTGTTGCCCTGAATCTGCAATCGGGAACATCCATGATTTCGGGCCATATATGAGAAACTTAAATACAAGAAAGTGGTTGGTCCCAAAATTTGATCCAACAACCCAACGATTCGACGCAATCCAAGGGAAGAACTACAATACAGGAAATGAGAGGACACAACTCTAGAACAAACGGATATTCAACAACACAATCAACAAGGTGGAATACATCGGAGAAGAAAACTAGCATCATCCAACACATTAAATCGGACAAGAACTCATGAAATCCTACCCAACATCTACTAATATCGGCCAAATCAATGCATCCCAATAGTAAATGCCAACATCGGCAACATAAACATCCGAGTTCTTGAAAATAACCATCTCAAAACGCTGCTTAAAACTCAACAACCAGCACCCCAATAAACTTACCCGCCCGGGTCTGTCTAGTACCGTCTTTCAGCCTCAATGCTCTTTCACGAATGGGTCGGCCATAACGTTCTCCAACCGCCACATCCCGTTACCCGATCTTCGTTCTTGCACGTGATTCGGGGATTCAACTTGCTGTGAAAAGCAGTTGCACAATCTCCACAAGGTGCTTCTTCCTCGCAAAGCAATATCCGCCCAAAAGCCTCCCCTCGCGGTTCTCCTCATTCGAGTTTCCTATGCTCATTCTAAATCAAAAATTAGTGGCAGGGAAATGGATAAAAGTTAGGTATCTGCAGAATTGGGGGTTACAAATTGGGGTTTCGAAATTGGGCACGGCAAATAAGGGGATTTATAGAAACAATTTATTTACATAGCTCACCTGCTCGGGAATCCTTATCGGAAAATAATTACTAATTGAAATTTTTGTCTTTGTCGTCCGGAGGGTAAATTGCGTCTTCAACTCAGGTTTGCCTTTCAGTAAGAGGTTACCTAAGCTCTTCCCACTTCGCATCATCGGCGAGTCTATGTTGCCATGGTGGCAAACGCGCCGGATTGGAGGCCAGAATCTTCAAACAACCTCTGCTTGTCGCAAATAGGAGCTATGCCGGACTAATTTCGCTGCCACCTACAACCGGCGTCTCGACTCTTCTACCAGCGGTGTCGCGCGTCGTTGTCGTGGCAAGAATCAGGGCTTGTCCCTGTTTGGCAGCAGAGCAAAAGACCTGATCTCGCCGGGTGAAGCAGTGGTGGAAAGCGAGTGAGGCAATGAAAGGAGAAGTACCGGATTTGTGTTAGAGTGGTAGCAGCCGCGCCGGACTAGAGGATCAAACCTTGAAACGCGTGAGGCACGGAGAAATAGTCTCTCCCTCAAATGAGTGCTGCGTGAATAACGCGAATGCAAAGTCTTTAAAATAGGAGAAGAGTGGACTCTCTCCACAGCGTGCCAAGGGCGAATGGGAGGCGGTCACCTGGGAGATCGACGACCCGGGGGTAAGTTTATAAGGGTCCAATGTTGCTTGTACAACAACTTTAAGCTACCCTGCCTGCACTAATAACTTTACCTCACTAGTGACTCCACCATCCAAGCCATCTAATAGTTGATCTTCTCAATGACAGCGAGAGAATGATTTGGAAGTCAAATTAGGTGATGGACATTTTTTTTTCCGTTTAAACCAATTTATCAATGACTAAGGCCACATCAACGAAACTTTCAGGTGATGAAAAATTCACGCGACTCGCAAATATGTTTTGAAAATTTTAATTTTTATGTGAAAGTTGCTAAATCTCTATTTACCTTTGGCAATGTCATGAGACAATGGAGTGTATCCTTCGGGCTTTTTATCTGCCCAGAATCAAATCGAACTGGAATCGAAACGACAAGAAACCATATCTTTTGTGGATATTTAGGATCAGATGCAAACTCGAATAATTGTGAACCGATCCGAATATTGGACTGAATTTTTGTATAGTACTTCATTTTTTTGCTTTAAAACTTCAGTGTTGGAAAAAATTGAACTAATATTCTTTTCTTTAAACTAGCGGAGTAACATCGTTGCGCGATATTATTAATTAAAATATTAGAATTAATTTTTTTTACATGTTGTGTCTTACATTTTTAGTCATCTAAGAAAAAATATATGAGATAGTTAGAAATTGTTAAATATTGAATGCAATAAAATTTGATTATTTTTATAATATTTCATTCAAATTATTTTAAAAGTTGTTATCTATATGTTGAGATTAATTTTAAAACGCTATCATAATTATATGTATCTCATTGCAATAAATAAAAGTTAATATCAAATGACCTTATTTGTCTCACTAATTGTAAAATGTCCTCATTTAACAGTTAGTCGATATAAAACAAAACTTTGTCATGTATAAATTAATAAATAAATAATACGAATACATATTTCTATCAGAAGTACTCTATCAATGTATAAAAAAAGTTTGAAAATTTTGTTATGTCAGATTTTGTGTTTCTTTAAATTTTCTTCATTGGTGTATATATATATATATAACAATGAGATATTTATTGTTTTAATTATATCTCAAGGAGTTATATATTTTAACAAGTTATAATTGATTATATATAGTAAAGAATTAAAATCGATAACATATTATAATATTAGTATAAGTTATGATTGATTATATATACTACCACTGTTTTTGTTGGATGTGGCGCCATGAGTTTATGTGTTTGGATTTAGGTGAATGAAATGAGTGGATGAAATTGAATTTCGAAAGGGAAAAGTAGAATGAGTAGTTGAAATTGAACAAATATTGACATGAAAGGAAAATGTGTCAAATTCATAGAAACAATCGAAAAAGGAAAGTGTGTCACATCCAATGAAATAGAGAGAGTAGTAAAGAATTAAATCAGTAATATATTATAATATTAGTATATTATTTTTAGACAACGTGAGTTTAACTTAGTCAAAATGATTTCAATATCCCCGATTGACAGCACCATCTAAAAAACAAATAATTTATATTATATGGTGCTTGAAAAGATAGTAAAAATAAAAGTCACTAAAAAATAATCTCAAAATAATAGAATAATAGCGTCATGAGTAGAATCTAGTATGTTTATTTAATTTATTAGCATTTAAAATCAAGAGTAAAATAATTCGACTTCTTCACGCTTTGACTCCTCTCTTTCGTTTAAACCCTAACGCCGTCAGACTTTATTCCTTTCTCCCATCTTCTTTTCTCCATCTCCCCATTACGGGATATGGGAAAACAGTAATTTTTTCAATTGATATACTTTTAATGTTTATGTTATTGAATAAGAATGGATTTGTTTTCATACATTAGTATTGTTCTTCGACTTGATATATTAGTTTGATGTGTCTATGATGATCATTTAATCTAATTGTTCATGTCGATGTATTTTGTCCGATCTAGTTTTACGGATCGTGTGTTCGTGATTTCGTTTGTGTTTCTCTATTAAGTGTTCAATTTCGATCTGTGTTTTTCAATCTGTTTACAGTTTGGAATATAGATAGTGTTTTGGATCAAGATCAAGTGGTGTTACAACTGTTGTTGATCCATGTGTTGGAGGAGTGATATTGATGCTAATACGTTCCTCTTCGCCAAGTGGTCATGATTTTTGCGGAAGCGAGTATGTTAAAGTTTTTTATTGGATCTCTGATTTGTAATAGTACAGACGATTAGTTTGGTTGACATGTAATTTTAATATCCTTGCAATAGATTGGTTATTGCTAAAGGCTAGTTAGGTTGGATGTCAATTTCACTGGATATTTTTCCCAGCATTTTGGAATGATTGATTTTTTTTAAAAAAAACATGAGAGTAAAATACCACTTTTTTTACGGTTGGAATAGAAACAATCCAATTTTGGATAAATCTAGAATTTTCTTCTTTTAAAAAAAAACTGAATTTAAAATCAATCTGGAATTCCATCTATCCAATTACGGTATTTGCATTTTAGTCCAATTCAATTTATTTTATTGATCCAAACCTGTTCATAAACACCCCATCCTTGGCAAAGTGCACTAAATGCTGCCATGTTAACAAGTCTCATATTTTAAGCTCATGTGATCAGTCCAGGGCTGTGTGTATCATCTTTAATTGTACCTGATGTCAGTTCGGGAAATATTTATGATCGGCTGGCCTTTCATTGGAATTGCAAATCGTTTCATTCGTCAGACTATCCTTACTGATGAACTTGCCCATGATTATTTGCTGGGAATACAGAGAGCAAGAAATAGAAGCTTCACTGGAAACAAATCATATTCTCATCAGAGCATCTGGAAATCAACATGTTCACCATCATTCACGCTCTTTTCTGCTTTTTCATTAGCTTCAAATTTGCTAACTGACCGTGCCGTGCATTCATACATCTTGGAGCTATCCCATTCATCAAAAGGATAAAAAAAGGGACAGCCACCATTGAAGTTGCAGATCCGTGGTCAAGAAAAGGTATCGTTTAAGTTCAGAACACAAATGGACGATGCTGCTTTTGAACCCAATGTTCCCGTGGATGGCCACATTGCGGCCATCCAAGTAGAATAGCATGCAATGGGGTTCCGGAATAATGGTAAAAGATGGTACGCAAATGAATCTAGAAAAAGCCTAAGCATTAAACAAGTATGATTTCAAGACAAAATGAAATGTTCAATGATATCTCAGCACCAACAACTAGGATCCCTTTGGCAATGGCATCAGGATGTCAGTCTAATACTCAATAGACGGTATATAATTAACAGAAGAGACAAACAGTTAATATGTTGCAAGGTTGTAATAGCACTTCCATATTCTTTCCAACTGAAGATGACACACAGTAATAGTAGCAAGTGGTCACATATTGAACCATAAACTATATTATTAGGTTCAAAAACTTTCAAACAAAAACAGACCTGGGTAAGACATGTAAGCTTTCCCCTTATTCCTGATCACACTTGGCCAGCCCGAGGAAGAAACTCTAGGCATCGCCAATAAGCTTAAGTTCTTGGACCTCCTTGAAGTCCATCCAGGGCTTCACCCAAACTTTGGCCTCATAAACTTTCTTCTTATCACCATCTTTCACCTCCATGGTAATATAATACATGGTACCAGCAACCACCTGCTGTTTAGTATTTACCACCTTGTGGAATTCCAGAAGGGCATTCTGAACATTCAAACCATGCCATAATATCAGAGAGATATGTGATATAACAACATTGACAAATGCATGCTTCGTAGATGGTAACTACACAGTTGTAAAAATCAACTCTTAAGTAAGTATTTTGAGCTAACTTAATAGATTGAACTCTGATGAGGGATCATGGGATGCTTAACTTAAATACCAACTAGTGTTAAGTGAAGTTGGCCCATTTAACCAACTCACAAAGTTCCAGTCAATTTTCATCCAAGGTAACCAGGAGGAGAGTTTAGGACAATTTCAATTTTAATCAACTCACAAAGTACATATCCAAATACGTCTTTGTCCTATATCAAACTACACCACCAAAATTTTCAGGCTCTGTCCTAAATCAAACTACAACAATCTTTTTTTCTGTCAAAGTTGATAGACTTTCAACTATATGTTAGAGCTGATGCATAACAATACAGGTATGTTTGACAGGTTGTGTTTACAAGCAAAACGGACTTATTTTGGATAATTTTGAAAGCAGCGAAACCATTAAAAAATGACTTATGCTTCTAAAATAAGCATTTTTAGCCGTTTACTGAACACAAAACCTGCTTAGCTTGTAAATAAAGCAGTTATAAGCCCCACACACCCAGTAACTAACAATATTATAGTACCATCTTGATGGATTCATCGTAACAACAAGGTTCTGAATATCATCTTATATTACATGTAACTAACATACGAGTATTTCTTTTCTTTCTCAAAGTTTATCTAGGACGGATAACCCAACCGAAAATCCCCTGGATGTAAGAATAACCCCATCGAGTCGAGAGATTCTCAATTAATCAGGAAGAAACATAGTTTTAGTACCTCTTTCTTGTTGTGATGTTCGACAGCGAATCGAGCGAG
>JAULKM010132329.1:0-36161 GCA_032355605.1 Rubia tinctorum
CAAATTCATACTAGAAATGCTTACCAATTGCTCCCAAGAGTATATTTAGCCTAGATTAGCTAAACCCATAACAAAAGAACCAAAATCCATGGTAAAAATAAGAGAAAATATGAAAAATTAAATGTGTTCTAGGGTTTTGGAGGAGAAATTTTTGGATAATGATAGAATGAATGAAAATAAAGGGTAAGAAACGAGCAATAAGTGCAGCCCAACATCCACCGCTACGGGAATCAGTATATGTTGCATCCCACAATACATTTGTTGACCCGTCTCTGGCTTTGTTGACTTTTCTTCGGGCCACAATATATGTGACCCGACCCCTCCCGGCGTCGCTAATTAATCAACCACGGGAGATTCACTAATTAAACCGAGAGGAGAACCGAGAGTCAAAGATAGAAATTTGTAATGTTGCTCCTGTTCCTACTACTACACTACCAAAATAGGTAGATAGCGGCAAGTATCAGAGTCTTCCAAAGAGATGCCAGGAATCTAATAATTAACTACACATAACCATGATCGGGTTGTCAATCCGATCACGTGTTAGGAATAATCAGTATTGGTAATCCATGCATGGGGGGGTTCTCTAACAACTACTAACATGAAATTGATCACGAGAATAAACTATATAATCTAGTTGCGTAACATGATTAATGTCATTTCGATCGTTGATTTCATCACATACAAGAACTATGAACATATTCTAGTGTTTGTGACACGTATTGCAGAGGATGGTCAAAATTTCTCCTTACATGTCACATAAGGGTGCTAGTATAAAATCTTCTATCCGCCTCACCTCCACAACTAGGGAAGTGCAACAATGACTATGGCTCATTGTACAGGTCTGATTCTCCCCCGTGTGATTAAGTCTCCGGCGGAACACTACGAACACTCTACCCCTAAGCCTACAATGGCAAAGGAAGTAGGCATCTTACCTATGGTTATAGGGTCACAAAGATAATCCTTGTTTGCTACTTTAGCTATCTCTACCTGTAACCCTTCGGACCAACTCGCTGGCTTACTAGTGCATGGTCGACCATAACGCTGACCCGGCAACCTACATGCACACACCCACGTGGATCTTGACTATTGTTACCCCAAGCGCATCTAGGCTTCCTTCCCCGGGGGTATTAATAGTGCATCAAAATGAAAGTAGACTACGATGCTTGCTAACTAAGTGTGACAATCATGCAATTCACAAGAATATGAATAACAAGCCAACATAATGATCACAAAACACATATAAATTGGTATATCTAATAAATCTCACAAAAAAGCATTAATACATGAATGAAAATATAATACCTAAGTTAATTAACTACTCCCTAAGCATTGACCCCAAGTATTTCATTGGATTCAATGCCTTTGGGGAAAAGCAAAATAAAAAAAGAAAAGAACCTAGAGAGAAGGAAGAGTATTTTCTCTCTAGCCTACTCTTGAAGATGAAAAATGGGCATAAACTTATACCATAATAGACAAAGGTCCATATATATAGTAATAGGGAATTGGATCTTGAAAAAGGCCCAAAATAGCCAAAAAAATCCTATCAATCGCAATTTGCGCAGCTACTGGCAAACGGCACGATCTGTGCAGGCTCGTGCAAAATGGCATGTGCACCACGTCACAGTCTGTACACCCTTGTACAGGGAGGCCCGCACAAACTAACATGGGTTGTGCAGCCTCATGCTAGGCGGGCGCACAGACTAACATAGTCTGTGCTGCCTCATACAAGGTGGCCCACACGGATCAACACGGACTGTGGGCTAGTGCCTGCTCCAGAATATCTAATTTGAGCGCCCCGTATCGTTTGGCGGGACCTGTTGGGTGGAAGGACTTTTAGCTAAAAAAATGGACATAGCCCATGCTATTTCTCACACCCCGTAGGCTTATCTTTACTGTTGTGACTTGGAGCGGCATAGACCATGTAAAACCGAGCGGCTGGTGCCCATACTTAGCCGTTTGGGATTTTTTGGACCCTTAGTGTAACGGTCTACACGAACGTACATAGTCCATGTAAGGGCCTTTGTATGGTCTATTTAAACTAGCATGGGTCGTGCAAGCCACTTTGCACGAACCAACACGGGTGGTCTTGGATTCGTGCACGGATAGTGCCGGCCTGCTGATTTGTTTACTCTGCTATGGATCAACTGCTTATCCGATTGGAGAGTTCTTATATTCAATTTTATAGTGATCGAGAAGAATAATTCAACGGTTCTACCCATAAAGGCTGATACTTATCAAATCATTCCCAGAACTCCATTCAACTCTCGGACTACAATTCCTCTGTTTCTTTGTATTTCGGTCATGGCCTTCTTGAACTTCAAATCTTCCTTTTCTGGGATCAATTCCATCTACTACCACGCTTTGGAGTTCGTGGCCTTCAATATACTTCCATCCTTGTCAATAAGCTTCGATATCTTCTACCATCCTTGTGAATGACCATCAAATATCTTCTACCACCCTCGCGTTTGGCCTTCCACAAAATGATGATGAAAAAGTACTCATGAACAACCTACTTGTAAGATCAAAAAAGAGAATCTAGGTGGCCGCGAATACAAAGTGTCCATTATCTTCAATTAAAAGTCTACAAAACTCAGGATTTAGACAAGAAAATCAATAATGGTCGTCTAAACCCTTGGTTGTGTAAACCAAACTAAAACTAGCAATCAACCAAACAAAATATGATAATAATTGTGTCAAATGAATCGGTTAACACATGCATAAAGGTGCACATCAATAAGTTGTGGCCCGCAATGGAAAATCTGGATTTTGGGCTGCTTTTGCCAAAACATTTGGCCTTCTTCTTCTAATCTTCTAATTACTTCATTTTTCTTCAACACTTGAACTCTTCAAAACCCGATCACTTCAACAAGATCTAAAACACTTCATAAATTAAAGAATTATGATATAAAATATTTGAATACATCCTAGCCCCTTAAATGATAAAATGTAGATTTCTTTTCATTTAAGTCGCTAATGTATTACAAAATTAGATTTTAAATGTGTTAGAAATGAGATATAAATTGAGCATATCAAACACCCCACACTTAGACATTTACTCGTCCTCGAGTAAAAATGATCAAGGCCTAAGGTGGTTCCTAGATTTTTTTACCACATACTATATTCGAAGTCTTTCCCTTGAGAATTATTTTAACCCTAAACGTGAGAGACTACCCATCCCCATATTTGTGCCTGAAAGAATATGCCCAACAAAATTTCCAAAAAAATGTTGCATCCAAGTGAGGTTTTCATCATCCAAAAATAAGGTAAAAGAAGTTAACTCTACCCAAAAGTCCCCCAAAGTGGCAAAATGAGCCTTATATATTTTTTTCATATCTCTCATTTTGCCTAGGAACCCTTTCAGATTTTCATCCTAGCTTCTCATTCTTTTTGCCCCATGCCTCACCTTTTTTTCACAAAATTTAGACCGCTAATTTTTGTATAGATCGCCTTTTCAGGTTTTCGGTCTATCCTGGCCCCTCATTTTTTCCTAAGTTTTCCATGAGCGGATTTTCAACTTAGAGAGATAAAAAATAATAATTTTTTTCATTTTCATCATTTTTCATTTTTTTTAAAAAAAAACTCCTAAGAAGTTATTAATTACTATGGAACAAACGAGAAACATCATAAGAATATTCTAGTAATAAGCTTAACTAATTCCCCTACCCCTCACTTAAAATCCAGCATTGTCCCCAATGCACATAAACGATCAAAGCATAAACATGGAATAAAGGAAATAGGAAAATACTCACAACTAATACCACGAGGGTCAGCTCCTCCCTGACGACAATCTTGCCTCTGTGATTTCTCCTCTTACCTGCGAGCGCGGAAAACTTCTGGGTCAATGGAAGGGTCAATCATCTGAGAGGAACATACCAAGGAGATCATGGTGTCAACCCCCTCCTCTAATCCACCGAGCCTTTGGTCAGCTATCTCCCACTCTGTCCTGGACTGGTAAAGGTGCAAATGGACCTACTGGAACTGCTTGTGGACATCCAGATGAAACTAGCTAAATCTACTCTCAAAATGAGCAATCATGTCAAGCGCCATGGTGTTTTCCTGCTGGAGATAAACCACATGCTGGCTCAAATTGGGTCTATCATGCTGCTCCTCATAGGGTGTATCATGTTGCTCCTCGTGGGGAGGTGACTCTGGCATAGGTGGTGGCTGTTGCAGATGATGGTTCTCTGCATGTAGTGCAACCTAAAAGTTCTTATTATACTCGGGGTCTGGCAGTATGAAAAGCTCGCTGACCGGTGTGTCCTCAGTGATGGCCAAACTACCTGCTTGGGGAAGTCTCATTAACATGATAGGATTTTTTTCCTCGTACATCCAAATATTTCCATCCCTTGATTCATGCAAAATCTTGGAGTTAAGTAGCCTGTCATTGTCTAGGTAGCAGCCATGCCTTCCTGAAATAGACGTGCCTGTGCTTGGAGGCTGTATCCCAACCTCATAGGCAATGAGGGTCACTAATCCTCTTATACTTATCTTCCCTTTGTCCCTGTTTGAAAATTTGATGCATCTGTTGACCCATAAATCTAACCAGTACGGATGTCCATATGCCACAGGCATCATCGCCCAGAGACACTTCACAAAGGTGATGGAACACTGAGTGACTTCGCCTTGACACAACACTGCTATATCCAGTAAGCGGTGGGCAATGTTTAAAGATGGATGGACGATGAGGGAGGCTTTTTTAGTACTTTCTCTTTCCCTCCCAGTGATAGCCGATCAAAAGGTTATCTCGATGAAACCAGGGGCATTGGCGAAACCACCAACCCTTATCCCAAGCTCCCATCCAAAAATCTCGGATAAGGCTTCATAGCTCACTGCATATGCCTCATCATTTAGGTGAAATGAGATGTATTTCCCACATGCCCATACCTTCTTCTTAAGTGTGGAAAGAAACGCAATTGTGAACCTAGTGTAGGTCAATGCATGCTTGTACGGAAAACTCTCCAATCTGACCGTCTTAAACAATTACAGAATAGGTTTCTACAACATGAATTTCTCATCCAAAATGTTATGATGGGAAAACTTTCTTGACATAACTGTATGGTTAGGAGTGACCAAGTTTGTTCATTGTGTAGCATATTGACATATAATGTCGGTCAACCCCATGTGTTCAACCGCAGGAGGTCAGGACGAACTAGCAACAACAGTGGTTCTATTTCTTTTCTGAGACATAAGATATCTATTAGCAAGAACACACTCCAAAAATCAACAAGGACACACTATGCTACAAAATTTCAGAGAGTGTCACAAAGTGTCACAAAAAAGTGTTACAAAAAGTGTAGCAAAGTGTCACAACAATGTCACAAACCTCAATCACCAAAATAATCATCCCCAATGTGCTACTAGCTAACCAATACTCAACAAAAACCCAAAAATTCAATACCATATCACAAATGGTGTCACACAATCCCAAACTATAGCATTATAGAAAATCTCAATAACACTCATTTTCAAAATGCTTCAAATTTACCAAGAAAGTGAGAAGTGTTACAGTGGAAGTGATGAGAAGAGTGATTAGAACACAAATATACCAATGTAAGCAAGAGAGGTTGAATTTGGCCAAAAATCATGAACCCCCCCCCCCCCAATTTCTAAGGTTCTTGAGTTTTTAAATCAAATTTTGGGGTAATGGATAAGGATTTGGGTGTTGAGGATGTAAAGGAGTGGAAGGAGGATGGAGAGGGGAGAATTTGGTCGGAGGTGGAAGTGAAATCGTCCATAAAGACCTCTACAGAGTGTTCAACAAACTCAATATACTAACCATGCACTTTTGGAATGTTCCTGGAGCATTACATAGACCGAAAGGCATGCGCCCATAGGCAAAAGTGTCAAAAGAGTATATGAAAGTGGTCTTCTCTTGATCTTTCGGGGCTATGTAAATTTGGATATACCCGGAATACCCATCTAGGAAAAAAATAAAAATCTCGTCTGGTAAGCCTCTCAAGCATTTGACCAATAAATGGTAGAGGGAAGTGGTCTTTTCTAATTACCACAGTCAACCTACGGTAATCAATACACACTCTCCACCCATTTTGCACACGAGTGGGAACCAATTCTCCCTCTTGGTTCTCTATCATAGTCACACCACTTTTCTTAGGCACAACTTGGGTGGGATTTACACACTTTCTATCAGAGATGGGGTAAATCATTCCGACTTTGAGCAATTTAAGAATCTCACCCTTCACTATCTCCATCATTGCCGGATTAAGCCGACGTTGGGGTTGCCTCACCGGTTTGGCCCCATCATCTAACAAGATACAATGCATGCAAGTAGAGGGGCTAATACCCTTGATAATGGTCCACCCAATTGCCTTCTTATGGATTCTAAGAACCTCCATCAATCTCCCCTCTTATTCCTTGGTGATTTTACTTGACAATATCACGGGTAAAGTATCTCGCTCACCATGGAACACATACATCAAATTCTCAGGTACCGAATTCAAATCCACTACCGGTGCCATCTCAAGAGACGTAGGGATTCCCACACCTCGAGGTGCATAAAGGCCTTCACTAAGGGTATCAAGAGGTAGCTTATCAATAAAATTAAGCTTTTCTATAGTCTCAAGAAAATTTATCCTCAAATAATAATCATGCATTCATTTACATCAAGACTATTTCTAGAATGACCCTCTGTAGGAAATTTTATGGCATCATAGATGTTAAATTTCACAATTTCCCCATTATACTCCACGGTTAAACATCTACTAAGCACATCGATTTTAGTTCTTGAAGTTTTCAAAAATAACCTCCCTAACAAGATTGGGGCAGCACGTTTGTCATTCTCCATATCTAGAACATAGAAATTCGGCCAGAAAATAAATTTATCAACCTTAAAAAAATATCTTCCACAATTCTCCTAGGGTAGGCATTAGAACGGTCGGCCAATGGGATCACTCCCCCGGTTTCATGCAATTTTCCAAGATCTAGGGATTCATATAAGGTGTATGGAATCACATTGATTGGCGCTCCTAGATCTAGCATGTAATTTTGGAAATTCTTACAACCTATGATGAAAGAAATTGTAAACATGTCGGGATTATCGCATTTAGGGGGGAGTTTGTTTTGAAAAGGGGCCAACACTTGACCACCAATTTTTATCTTTTCACCATTTTTCAAAAAATTTGTTTCTCTTAGGGGTACATAATTCCTTAAGAAATTTAGAAAACCTAGGTACTTGGTAAATGACATCAAAGAGAGGAATATTTGTCTCACACTTATGGAAGAATTCAAAAGGTTCTTTGTTCTCATCCTTGCGACTCTTATCTCGCAAAGCCACCATAAAAGGTGGTGGTGGGAGGATCTTCTCGATTTCATGCTTCTCCGGTGGTTTAGTGGCTACCTCTTCGACTTCTTTATCCTTCACCACTAGCTCATCTTCTATCTCCTTCCCGACCTTCAAAATTTTCTTGGGGTCTTTGGCCTCTTTTCTACTCCTCAAGGTTATGGAACTTGCATTAGAAGGCCAGGGGTTTAATTATGATTGTGATAGAAGTTTCTTGGAATCCCTAACTTCTAATAGGGCCACGGAGGATGCTATTTGACTAACTTGTATTTCCAAACTCTTGAACCTCTAGGAAAAGTGTTCCTCTATGTTTGTGTTTCTAGAATTGGTTTGGTCTTCGAAGTTAGTGACCATATATGTTATAGCATGCATGGTATGCTCATGCTCCGATTTTGTTCTTCCTTCTAGAGGGTTAGATGACCCGTCATCCCTTGGGTAGGGTTGTTTTGGCGCCCGATTATGCCCTTGATTTCCTTGGTATTAGGGTTGCCCTCCTCGACGATTTGGTTGATACACATTTTCGCCATCTTGAGGATTTGATTGCCCGGCTTGATCATCTCTCCACCTAAAGTTCAGATGGTCTCTTCACCCGGGATTATTAGTCTTGGAGTTTGGATCATACTTCTTCTCATTTCCTTTGTCCCCTTTGGAAACCTTGACCACCTAGTAGACTCTATTCCCTTAGATCCCTTGGCCTTGTCATCCTTGATAACCCATTACCTTAGCCTCCTCAAATTCCTAATCTTGGATTTACATGCATCGGTGGGATACCCCAATAAACACACCCCACAAGCCTTGACTTGATGCATCCTCATCTTCATTAGCTCCTTCATCATGGAAGCTAAGGCTTGCAATTGCTCTTCATGTTTTGGGGTTTCTGGATTTGGAGACTCTTGAACCCTTGCCCTTTCTCTCACACCGAATTTTCTCATCCCATTAGCCATGTCTTCAAACAATGACATGGCATCTTTTGGGATCTTGTTGGAAATAAACCCATTACAAGCAGCGTTGACCATTCTCATATCTTCAATGAGCAATAGATCAAAGAAATTGTATACAAGATCTCCTTCCTTATATGGGTAGTAGGGGCAACTAGCTAACAACCTCTTGAACCTCTCCCAATATTCATATAAAAATTCATTTGAATATTGGGAGATGTTGTTTAGCTCTTTCTTCAAACCTACCGACTTAGATACCGAAAATAATTTCTCTAAAAACTTCCACTTCATTTACATCCATGATGTTATACTTCCCTGGGGGAGATAGTAAAATCAATCTTTGGCCACATCCTTCAAAGAGAAAGGAAACACCCTTAGATTGAAATTATCCTTCAAAACTCCGGTTGGCTTCATATTCATGCTCACAAGGTGGAACTTGGATAAGTGCTTGTTTGCATCCCCCCACTCTTCCCATGGAAATATGGAAGACAATTAATCATCCCAGAATTGAGCTCACAATTGACATTTTCCGGAAGAGGAGGGAAAATGATGCAAAGTGATTGGCTCTCTAGGTTAGGAGCCATGAGCTCCCTCAAGGTTATATTATCATGCACCATAGTTGGTGTAACTACTTTGGGTGGTGCTAGAGTACCTTGGTTAGCAAAATGAGCTAGTCTCCTTGCTCTCCGAAGTATTCCTAAGAGATCGGGATCGTAGTGCAAGAGTACCTGTCTATTGGTACGATTATCGACCACAAACCAAGAACTAGAGAAATACAACCTTATCCCTAGTAACAATTACAAAGGCAAGTAAATGCTAACTACAAACAATTAAAAATGCAAAAAAACGTAAAGAACTACATTAACACTTTAATAAAATAAGTCGTTTCCCTGGCAGCGGCACCAAAATATGGGAGGTCGGAGTTGTGCCTCTCAAATATATTATTTATAAGCCCTAATTTTGGCAAAATACTATAAAGTAGCTAGTGAAAATTTAGGATCATCCACAAGGAAAAAGGGGTTTTATCGAGTGTTAAGACTTAGTTAAAAACACAAAAAGACATGTGTGGTAACCAAGTTTGGGGGTTCTGATTTTATAAAAACACTAAGACTACTTTAAACAACTACATTAGCAAACAATTAGAAATAACTGTGTAAATACGATCACAACTAGCACGGAGATATGTAACTAATATGATAACGGGTGTTGGCGCAATCGGTTTACATTTCTAGTCATCCTTTGATCATCGATTAATTATCCTATTTTTTTGCATTAACCACATATTGTGGAGAACTTGTCAACACCTTTTGAGTGAAGATATTTCTTGCCTCTCCTCGGTTATAGTTAGAGTGGGCGATTGGCGCCACACAATGACCCTTACCCTCGGGTCACCCTAGACGATCATCATCATAGACTTCCCCGAGAATAGAAATAAATTTGAAGAACCAATATAACTAATATAATATCCTACAAGCGAGAAATTTTGGGATAGCACAAATATATTTACTAATAACGACTGTAAGGATCGGCCTTCATACTAATCGTTATTAGTGAACCACGTTGATAATTAGTCAAACCCATTCAAATTCAACTTAAATCTAAGAAATATCACCAATCAATAATCATAATTAGTTGTCACCCAATTATAACCTAACATCAACTTACGATAATCACATCGACAAAAAGTTAAATTCTTCCTGGTTTGACCAAAAACCTAGCAAATAACTAGTTGATTGTCCTAGTCAAAATCATGCATTTATCACATAAGAAAGAAAAAATATATACTTGATAATCAAAGCAAAAATAGGATAAATCAAATCTCACAAATTCATATTATAAATGCTTACCAATTGCTCCCAAGAGTATATTTAGCCTAGATTAGCTAAACTCATAACAAAATAACCAAATTCCATGGTAAACATAAGAGAAAAGATGAAAAATTCAATGTGGTCTAGGGTTTTGGATGAGAAATTTTCGAATAAGGATAGAATGAATGAAGAGAGAAAGTAAGAAATGGGCATAAGTGCAGCCCAACATCCGCCATTGTGGGCTGCAGTACATACTGCGGCCCGCAATACATTCGTTGACCAGTCTCTGGCTCTGTTCACTTGGTTGTGGGCTGCAATGGAAAATCTAAAATTTTGGGTTGCTTCCACCAAAACATTTGGTCTTCTTCTTCCAATCTTCTAATTAATTCAATTTTTCTTCAACAATTGAACTCTTCCAAACCCGATTACTTCAAAAATATTTAAAATACTTCATAAATTAAATAATTAGGATATAAAACATGTGAATTCATCCTAGCCCCTTGATTGATAAATTTTTTGTTTCTTTTCAATTAAGTCTCTAATCTATTACAAAATTAGATTTTGAATGTGTTAAAATGGGATATAAATTGAGCACAACACCCTCTCAGGTTTTTATCCTAGCTTCACTTTTTTTTTTTGTTTTCCAAAGCTCACCCTCAGCTTTAGATGACCATTTTTTTTAATTTTCTTATCTAAATCCTTTATTTTTTATCCTATTGTGAGTCTAATAGATTTTTGTCCTTATGAGCGACCAGATCCTGTTTTGTGAGCTTATTTTAGATTGATCTTGAGCTCTTTGAAGTAAATTAATGAGGCCAATTGCAAAATTGGTAGAAGAAAGAAGGTCATAAGTCAAAACGTTGTAGAAGATAAAAGGGTTGAAGAAAGTAGCCAAGTTTGGAAGTGTTGAAGAAACGGCACGGACCGTGTAAAATAGAAAAGCCCGTGCCAATATCTGTGCCATAAGAAGATGGTCCCGGGATAGCCCTTGCACAAATAACTGAAGGATTTCAATGCCCAGACGATGGGATGTGCAAATATGCATGCCCATTGCATTAAGAAGATGAAGATTGAAGATCCAGATGATGGGTCACGCATACCTGCATGGCCCATATGCTCAATTTGGGATTCACATGCTTCCAGGAGACGTCCCGTGCAATATTGCATGGGACGTACTGGTTGTGCTGTGTTGTGCAAACTTGCACTGCCCGTGCCAGCGTGACACTAGAGTTTCCAACTTTGGATTTTTAAGCCTCATTTACCCTAAACTATATATAGTTCCTCTACTCTCCTAGGGTTGAAGCAAGTAACTAGTTTAGTTTCATTTTAGTAGGAAGAGAGGCTAGCAGAATCCTCTCTAGGGGTTTCACTCTTTTCTCTTTTCATTTACTCTTTAGATCCATGACATTTATTTCAATGATTACCATGAACCTATGCTAGCGGAACATTTTTATTTCTTGGGTAGTTATTTATAAGCATGATTGGCATGGATTTATAAGAATTGTTAGATTCATCCTATTTTACATGTTTTAAATATCATGCTTAATTTGTGGTTCAATTCATTATTGTGATTCATGCAATCCAACCAGCCGTCCAATGGACAGGTATCTCAAGCCTAGCAAACCAAATAAGTGAACAGATTGCTTAACAAAGAATGAGCCTTTCCAGGATTCTCTCAATCAAGTGAAGCCCGATCCCTGAATAGTACCTTGCATCTATTAAGCCAGATAAGCGAATCGTGGTAAGATGATGAATGTTGCCACAAAACAATGACCAAGGAATAACGTGGACGAGACCAGCCAAGATTCTATTGATCAATAGATATAAATAGATTATTTGAATAAAATACATGCAGTAGCATTTTTCTGGAGTTTACTCACATATCGAATGCATACACATTAGCCATCAGAGGAAATTTCTGGGAACTCCCCGGGGCCTTATTTTGTAGGTGTCGTAGAGATTGCATGGAACAATGTGCCAATTCAAGATATTATGATTGTCAAGAAGGAATCCCCCACATCAGTTGCGCATTCTGTGGTTACTGATTTTTTTCTTTTCATGCCTTCATGGTATGTGAGGGAGGATAAGTTTCATTTCAAAAAGAAGAAAAATAAACTCAAAAGTAGTCATATATATTAGCAAGATGGAATATGATGAACAACCACAATTAACATATGACAATTAGCCACACAAAACACAAGGTCGATGGATGCAGCTACAGTACAAGCTTCACAATCTTGATAAAGGAAAACTAGAAAACCCCAAACAAAAGGGATTAGAGAGAAGCGAAAAAGTAAATAAGCTATAGGACCAGCCATTGGCAAAACACAACGTTGTGAAACTAACCATAAGATAAACCATGAAAACCTTGAACAAGTGGGATTGGATAAAAGCGATGAAATGAAAAGGGCAAATTGGAAAGCCTACAGGCAGGATTTAATGAAAACAAAGAAGCAACCAGGTTTAGTAACACAATATCAATACATCATAACATTACACCATCGTAACTAAGGTACGATTACACCCAGGTATACAAGATACATCTCGCGCAATATAAAACATCACTCATATAATGATTATAGAAAATACTTATATACTCCATTTATCCTAGCCTAAGTTGTAGAGGGAGAAAGAGTTTGTCAAAATTTCACACCCAGAAAATGACTACTTTTCCCTTTTACCTTCTTCCCCAACAGGACACCATAAACACCATCACCCAGGACTAGCCACCACCACCAACATTCTAAAATCACAAACCACCACAAACAAATCAATTGATATGATATAATTTACAACATCGAATCAAAATATACCTATAAACGAATCACAAATAACCTAATTTACCCATTTAAAATCGACATTAAATCCCAAACTCCCCGAAGTTATCCTGGAGTCCTCACATATATTCCTACCATTGAGTCGTCATTGTCGTCGCCATATCCATATTCCTCACCATCATCGCACCCATTAGTCATTCGTCGTCGCACATATTAGTCGCTCATTTTCGTAGCTTAGCATGAACAGTGGCATCGAATAGGGCTAATTCAATGGGTGAATGGAGTGGGTGTAGCACGAACATCGGATTTGGATAAGGAGAATCAAACAGATAAAGAAGATGATAAAAATCGAAGGGTGGATGATATTGTGAGATAAATTGGAAGAAGAGTGTGAGTAACTTGGTGGTGGTTGAAGGAGGCGGTGCTTTTTGATTGAGGTGGTGAAATTGGTGGATGCGATGGGTGATCGACAGGAGCAGAAGCGATGGAGGTCGTGGTTGAGAGGGTTTAGATTGGGTGGTTGTAAAGAAAAAAATAAATGATGATGGTGGCTCCCTTTTTCTGAAAATGAAGGATAAGCATGATTATGGTTTTATTTTGGGCTTAGATTTTGGGTTTATGGATGTAAGCTCATAATTAGAGTTGTTGATTTTATAATTTTGTTAATTATTAGTAATGGTGTATTTGTTATTTCATGAGAGTATTTCAAGTTATTGTTTTATAAAATAGGAAAGTGTGCAGCTTAAGGGGGGACTAACCAAAATGGAAAATGTGCAGGTTAGACTGGGACAGAGGGAGTATATAAATTGAAACTAGAATTATCATATACAATACAAGCTTTACTGTTTATCATGGTAGATATATATTCCCATACTAGAAGACGTAGACCTCATGTGGAAACGACCATAAAACTATTATACAAAATTGTTATACTATGAAAAACGTTCTAAATTTCACAAAACTAGCTTTAAATGAATATGATACAACCTGATTAAGCTTAAACCATCAAACGTACAACTCTATAATATCTAAGAACGTTGAATTATGCAGAATACAATTTGATCATGATACACACATTTCTTACATAACCTTCAAAGAATTGGGATATAGATTGCATCCCTCATTCTTGTTTAGGTAGTTCCTCTAGGAACACCACTATCATAACAATTCGACAAAATAAGTGTAGCGATAAATAGATTGCTACACTCAAAACGCCATACCTTTCTAAAAAGTATAGGTGGATGCTAAGATTAGAACCACTGCATGTACTGTATGATAATCATTGGTTTTAATGAGATGGATCTTGGAAAATAAATGATGAGAGAAGATAAACTCCTTCTCTTCAAACAAATAACTAGAAAGGATAATGATAATGCTTATATAGTAGGTAAATTGGGCCTTGAAAGGCCCAAAAATGCAAGAAACCCTAGCAGTCACGTTGGCCCGGGTCGTACCATATTACACGTTCCCGCTAGTACGATCCGTGTAATAGTGCACATGGAGTCAGCTGGAGGCCATTCCCAGACCTTCTAAGCGCACGGGTCATGCTGAATTGAACAACCTGTCATCTGGAGCGCATCATGTTCTTCTTCTGAGTGCAAGGGTTGTGCTGGATTGCACGGCTCATCGGCTCGAGGGCTTCAAAATGTCTTCTGATCATGCGGGACATGTTAGGTTGCACCTCCCGTTGTCCGAACCTTCATTTCTTGCAGTTATTTGAGCACGGAGGGTGCTAGTTTGCAATTCCGATATTTTTCGCCCTTTGTTCCTCAGCACGAGCTATGGCACGAGTCGTGCCTGATTATATGGCATGTGTCATTCTTTGACTATTTCGGACTTAGCTCTTTTCTTCGCTGCATTTATCTACTACCTTTTTTTACTCGTGGTCTTCAATCTTTTAGCATTTTTGTGAATGGCCTTCACTAATCAACTCGACGTGCTTACGAGTGATCTACAAATTAGCTCACAAAATAGAATATAGATGCTCGTAAGGACATAAATCCATTAGACTAAAAATAGGTTACAAAATGAAGGATCGAGATACAAAAACTGAAAGCGATCATCTAAACCTGTTTTGATGTAAACCTACCTAAATTTATCAATTTACCAACCAAAATATAACAAAAGAGATGTTAAATTTTTCAGAAAATACATGCATTTAACGTATCATCATTTAAACACAAACGAAAACTTACCATAGTTTCTCCCTCCAGAGGTTTTCAAATGAACTGGCTGCAACTAGGCCAAGGATAGTAACAACAATATCATCCGGAAGCCTTTTTATTGGTGTCTCCATTTTTGGTTTTATCGGTGTAAAAATTCGGAAGAAGAGGATGGTGAAAATTCGGATGAAGGGGATGGTAAAATTCAGATAAAGAGGATTGTGAAAGTGGCTTTAAAATGACGGTTGAAATGGATATATATGTAATAATAAAAGTAATGATGACTAAAAGAGAGTTGTTACAAATTCCACCTAGGAAAATGAAACGCACCACTTGGAAACCATTTTCATGGTTGCACGCAAGTGTAAATGTGCAAGTAACCCATTTTTAAAATTGACACGGGCATTGGATATGCGCAAGGTGTCTGGCAAAATATCAGATTTTGTAATAGTTCATTAGGATGGCGGTAAAATATAATCCCCGTGTTTCTTAACAATAAACGGTGGTTTAATATCAAAAATCATAAATTGTGCATAATTGGACGATGGTTAATAGAAAACTACCAGCCAATGGAATTTTGTAGTTGTCCAACAAAATGCATTTCTCCTGACCCAATGATCCGACATCTGAACATATGAAAGATGGTGGTTATGAGCAAGAGATTTCTAGACACCACACGACTGGACTGTTGTTAAAATATAAATGACTTTATTACTGGTGTATTGATATCACATCAGTGACACATCTCATCAATGATGAGGGTTACAATATATAGGGCTATAACAAACCGAAGTATAACATGAATAGGATTATAAGTTTATAAGGAAATTATCATATATAACAAATTATATAAGGTAAATAGTTCACTGTAAATAGTTTTACTTTAAGTAATCGTACCAATATTCTTCGGTTACCAAATCCCACCGTTTACCAAATTACAGACAAACATTTTCCTTTTACAATATTTTGGTTTTTAAAAAAAATAATAATCAACCATTCCAAAATGTTGGGAAAAACGCCAACGGTGATTACAATAAGAAGAATTGATATCCAACCTAACTATCTTCTAGCAATAACCAATTTATTGCAAGGATATTCAAATTACATGTCAACCAGACTGATCGCATGTACTATTACAGATCAGAGATCCAATAAAAAACTGTAACATCGCCCTCGGAGATATTAACTCACTTTCGGTAAAAAATCATAGCCTCTTGGCGAATAGGAGCGTATCAGCATCAATATCACAACGCCAAAGAGAGATCTACAACAGTTGTAACACCACTTGATTTTGATCCAAAACTCAATCTATATTGCCCAAACTGTGAACACCTTGAACAACACAGATCGAGAACAGAACTCTCGATGGAGAAACGTAAATGAAATTACGAATACATGATCTGTTAAACCAGATCGAACAAAACACATCAACATGAACAATTAAATTGAATGATCATCATGAACACATCAATCTAATCTATCATGTCGAATAACAATACTAATGTATGGAAACAAATCCACACTTGTTCAATAACATAAACAGCAAAAGAAATCAATTGAAATAACTACTTTTCCCCATCATATCAGAGAAGAAAAGTTCAGAGAAGAAGTAAGAATGTGCGACGGGTTAAGGTTTTATGCGGGATGTGAAGACTATGATTACTTAGCAATACTCATTCTACCGGCGCAATATTGTATATTCTCAGGTCCTTAATTTACAATATTTTGGTATTTAAATGTTCATTTATCTTTCTATCTCTTGATTATGTTTTACATGGTTATTGATTTGTTTAATAAATGCTGAGAGAATGGCCATAAAAAATATCACATTCAAAAATTACTTAATTTTCTTCAGGACACTCTTCGTATCACTTACAAAAAAACTTGGTTCTTCCTAACAAGATAGGGTAGATAGAAGAAAAAAACACTCTCTAAATAAATTAGGCTCAGTCCATATTATCTAAACAAAAATTTGATAAATTCAAGTTACCTAATAGACAAATCAAGCATCTCCTTTTCCCATCGTCCCTCCGTATTCATGAAAAACACCTCTTCCCTCTCTCTATTTCAAAATATATATATAATTTCTATATTAATTTTGAAAATATACTTGTTAATAGTAGAAAAAAGGATAAATAAAATTGGGGTAAAATACATGTTATTAAATTTTAGCTTAAATTTATGTGATTTTGATTCAAACAACCTTACTTTGTGTATAAATAGATCGAGTAACTTTTATATTTTATCCTTTCATTCAATACGATGAAAGTAAAATATAGTATGAACAGATTAAATACATATTGGTCTATTATTACACACTAGTTTTAATGTAGTCATCCCATTTCAACATTTTTTAAAAAAGAAATAGAACCTGTCATGGTGGGCGGTTTGGCGGACCCCTACTTGTATTTTAAATAATATTTAAAAAGGTTTAAAAATTGAGGAGAATTTAACAGCTTACCTCAGAAAATAGTTTATAGGACCTAAAAGATACATCAATCTTAAACAGAAGTTGAATTACCTGTTTAGACTTGCCAGCTTTCCTAAGGAGTCTGCTATATTGTTGGCTTCTCAAGATGTATGTGATATTGGGTATTCCATCCCAGGTAATCTTTTCCATTTTTGTCTGATCTCATGGAAAATCTTCATAGTAACCTTGTATATTCTAATTATCAACTAAATAAAAAAAAGATAATCATATTCAACTTTCAGCCTTCGGAATCCTTCTTGTTCTGCCAGTTGAATCCAAAGAGTAAATCTTGAGCTTCTGCTTGCAAGCTGGTGCAACTGTGTAATTTTATCAGATACCTATCAGGCTTATTGCCTTCAAAGAAATGTTAATTCATGGAGAACCAAATATGCCATACTACAATACTTAGTAAAATTTTGATCAGATCCACAATGTTTTTGTTTGTAGTATGATCATTCCAGTAAAAATAGCACATATCCCACAGAAAAACACATTTTGGGGAAACAATATTGAAAAATTTATGAACTGCGGTCCATATTTCTGAAATAAATGTAAAACTATTGAAACGGTGATGAATATCCTCAGAGTTGCATTTTTAGGAACAACTTACAGATGGTAAAAGAAAAGATCGATCCTCAAGTACATCAGAAAAATATAATAACCTATTTCAGATTCTCCAATTTAGCACATATAGTTTCTTAGGCAACAACTTGGACAACAGATGCCTAAAATTGAAGAATTTAAAGGAAATAATTGTTTGATTGTATTCATGCTCTGGGGTGCATTACGACGACGGCGCATGAATGGTAGAGTCTGCGCGTGGGCGACATGCTTAGGTGGCAAATGGCAGCGTACGTCGGAGCAACAGCGGCTGGCAGACGGCGGCGCGTGTGAACCTGCAGCTGAAGACGGCGGCGGCGGGAGCTCGAGAAAGCAGCAGAAATTATTTTTAGGTTTTCATTATTTTAGGCTCTGATACCATTAAGAATAATCCTGAAATTATTCCGACGATTGCTTCAGATTCATCTTCTGATTTATGGCATCGGCGTTTTGGATTTGAACTGGTTCTTGACCAAGGCACAAAATTCAATAAATCTAGAGGCAACTTTTGACTTAGCAACTAATAAATAAACCAAAACAGATCGGGAATAATCATCAACTATAAAGAAAAAATAAAATGCATCACTAGACGATGGTGTTTTATAAGGACCCCAAACATCACAATGTATTAATTCGAATAAACAACTAGCATTCGGAAAAACGCAAAGGAAAACTATGTCTAATCTGTTTTGCTCTATGACATACAGAGCAAGGAACAAAAACATTAATTGTGCTAAAATCAAGAGTAGAAACAGAATAAGTTAAAGGATAGAGAACACCTGAGGAATGTGACGTCGCAGGCATAGTCATAGTAGTGGGGGAGGGTTATTAATATCAGCAACAGAGCAAACATAATCTTCCAAGTAAGTAAGAGGTCAAAGGTGGCGGCGCCGGGGACATAACCGGTGAAGCACTCGGCAGAGGCGAGGTAGGCGGAGGAGGCACCGGACTGCTGGTCGGCGATGAGCTAGTCGGAGCAGCTGCGTGAGGTGCGTGGTCGATGGCTGCTGGCTCCGCATGGAGCGAGTGAGGAACGGGGTCAACCAGTTGCATCATGGCGGCCGACGACAGTGAGGTGACCGACGACGGTAAGGGGGTCGACGTCGGTGAGGTATCCGGCATCACTGAGGTGGTCGGCGTCGCTGAGGCTTCCGGGAGTACGGCAGATGGTAACTGGTCTTCATAAAAATCAGCATCCCTACTTTTAAAGAAAGTATGGGATTAAAAATCATAAAGTCAATAACTTTTCTTTCCGGTAGGATACTTAAGAAACAGACAGCGGCGACTTCTTGGAGCAAATTTGTCACGGAATTTGGGGATGTAGGAAGAAAAACACAAGCATCCAATACGCGCATAACTTTGCAATTTGGGAGATGTCCATAAAGTAACTCAAATGGTGTGCGACCATCGAGTTTCTTCATCGATGTCCGGTTGATCAAATATGCAGTTGTAAGAACACATTCTCCCCAGAACTCAATTGGCAGATTGGCTTGAATGCGTAAAGCATGAGCCACATTTAACAAATGACGATGCTTACGCTCAACACGACCATTCTGTTGTGGTGTATCAACCACGGATGTCTAAAAAATAATCCCATATTCAACAAAGTATGATCTCAAAGGTAGAAATTATGTACCATTATCAGCCCGGACACGCCTAAGCACGAAGCCAATCTGGTTCTTATCAAGGCACAAAATTCAATAAATCTAGAGATAACTTCTGACTTAGCAACTAATAAATAAACCTAAACAGATCGGGAATAATCATCAACTATAGTCAAAAATTAAATGCACCACTGGAAGATGGTGTTTTATAAGGACCCCAAACATCACAATGTATTGATTCGCATAAAGAACTAGCATTCAAAGAACCTAAAGGAAAACTATGTCTAGTCTGTTTTGCTCTATGACATACAGAGCAAGGAACATAAACATTATTTGTGCTAAAATCAAGAGTAGAAACAGAAGACAACACCGTAGAGGAAGGATGCTTAAAACGTTGATGCCATAAATCAGAAAATGTAATTGAAGCAACTGTCAGAATAGACTTCAAGATATAAGGACGATCATTCGTATTCAGCAGACGAAGCCAATAAACCCCCCTGTTGTTCACCCACACCAATCACATTCCTCGTACTGATTTTCTGTAAAATATAATAACTTTTAGTAAATAAAGCTAGACATTTTAAGGCAGATAACAATCTAGAGCATGATAATAAATGCATCACTGAGAAGGTATGTAGAGCACATGAGTAAGAGTAACATCTCCAAAGCGAATAGTACCATATTGTGTTGCAGATGACATAGATACATCAGGCAATATAATATTCACAGAATTGACAACAGTAGTAATAACAATCAGAGAACCTTTGTCACCAGTCATGTGATATGAGATTCCCAAATTAAGAATCCATGGTAAAGTAGACTTACCTGACCCATGGTTAGACACAGCATTAAACTAATTTAATAAATGTAGGGTCGTACTACAATGGTCATCAGAGCGGGCAGGGCCGAAGTCAAAGCAGACAGGGGTATGGTAAGCGGCTTCCGGAGTGTCCAGTTGGCGACACGGCAGCACCGGCAAAAGGCAGCGAAGCCAGGCGCACGCTGGTGCCCGGTCCACCTTTCTCAGCGGCGACGGTCGGTGGAGTCAATCACCATCTTCTTGGATTTCTAGTTCAATTACTTGAACCAATCTTGTATACCAGTGATCTTGGAACAGGTATCTTTGTCGTGATCCTTGTGATGACTATATGTGCAGGTGAGATTCTTGCGATTAGCTAAAGATAGAGTAACTGTCAAAGAACCCGAAGGTGGTGGGGCTCGTGCAGTATATGCCATAGAGTCAGTCGAAGGCTCGCGAGAATATCTTTCTCACATTCTAGGAATGCATTAGCACCATGGTTACAAGTGCATAGAGGTTTACAAACTTCACAGGTGCAAACTAAATGAAACCGAAGGAAGTTGTAATCAACAAACTACTTCTTCACCTTGCCAAAATAAATGGCAACCATCTGACCATTCTGCCAATAGTTTTGTATATCTTCACGCATCTGCATAATTTTGGACCATTCCCAAGAGTAAATTGTGCCTTATGATCATCCAAAAATTCCTTAACTGTGGCATAGTGGGTAGTAGAAGAACGCAATGGTGGATCCAGAGTCTGCAAGATCCAACATACGAGGGTAGCATTAACTCCAGGCCAATCAACTGTATCAGGATGATTATCCAGGGGGTTTGGTAATTGTTCCATCAATGAAACATATCTTCTTCTTGGTAAGCATAGCGCAAGAAATTGCAGCAGACAATTCGAGGTAATTCTCTTCACCTTTCAGTATGACGGGACAGATTGACAACAGGGCCGTTAGAGGTACTAAGACAGTAAGGATCGTTCAGAGATCTTCCAAAAGTTACAAATTCCCCAGAGCTAGAGTAAAATTACAATTGTTTGAGTAAAGCTGCAATTATGTCGGTGGCATTGAGATTTTGTAGCTTGTTAGCCTCAGCTTTAACAACGATGCGAGCTTGCTCAACAGCATCGGAACCAAAACCAGATGTAGACATCGTTGCAGATCAGCGGCAAATACGGATCAGCGACATGGGCAGGGTATCGCGCTGGCACTTAAGCTTCACGATGGCGGCGTGTGAACGGTAGAGTCAGTGCGTGGACAACACGCACATGCGACAAAGGGCTGCGTACGTCAGATCGCAACAACCTGGATGTTGGTGGTGGAAATCGGCAGATGGTGGTCAAGCGACAGCAACTGGCAGATAACGACGCCAGTGAGGATGTGTGGCTGAAGATAGCAGCGGCGGGAGCTCGGGAAAACAGCGAAAATTATTCTTAGGTTTTCAGTATTTTAGCATCTGATACCATGAAGAATTTACGAGTAATAATTCTGTAATTGTATTCATGCCCTGGGGTACATTATGTAGAAGTACAAAAACCTATACTAAAAAGGAAAAAGAATCTAAGCTAATTATAATTACAAGTAATATTCACATAATATTGTTATTCCTTAATAAAAATGATGGTACTTTCATCTTTTCTTCTTGATCAATTGATTAGCAGAATTAATTGAAAAAAGTTCCAGTTTCAAAAGGTTTCTAGATTATGCTATTCTTATAATCAGAAAAAATTGGTTGTGTCTGTTGTAGGATTTGAAGGATGTCTGCTGGAAAACGTAGTTGGAGTATTGCCAAGTACTCAGATTGATATATTAGGAACTCAGAAATAGAGAGATATGGGAATGAAACATCTTCTTCTACATTCAAAATGAATGATAGCGAGCCTTGCTTAGTCCAGTTTAAATGCCAAACGAATGACTCCTGAACCTCCCCGTCCCGACATCGCTAATAAACCATGGGAGATCTATTAAACCGAGAGGGAGACGAAGATCAAAGATAGATATTTGTATGTTGCTCCGATTCCTTCTACTATACTACTAGTAATGGTAGATAGCGGTAATTACAGGGGTCGTCCACAAAAATGTTAAGAATCTAGTAATCTACTAAACACAGCTGTGGTCGGGTCGTCGATCCGACCACGTTTTAGGAATAAATAGTGTTGTGAAAATAATCATGGGGGGGTTTCAACTATCAACTACAAGCATGCAATCAAAGGAATAAACTATATAAATAAACACTCGGGGAATATTTGTGTAACATGGTTGATGCTATTTCTATCATCGATTTCATTAAGTACAAGAACTTAACTCTATTCTAGTGTTTGTGTCACATGGTGCGGAAAATGGTCAAAACTTCCCCTTATCTGTCACATAGAGGTGTGTGTATAAAATCGTCCATAACAACGACTATGGCACATTGTTCAGATCTGTTCTCCCTCCAGCGATTAAGTCTCAGGCGGAACATCACGAGCAAAACTACCCCTATGCCTACAGAAGGAAATGAAGTAGTTGTCATATCAATGGCTTTTAGGATCAATGAAATAATCCCTAGTTTGCTACCTACTATATCTGTACCTATAACCCTTTGGACCTCTTTGGTCGGCTATCTAGATGCATAGTTAATCATGATGATTAACAACGGTAACCTTCACGCACACACCCAATTCCGGGCTATCGCACCCCAAGCGCATCTAGGTTTCCTTAACCGATGAGTAGAAATAGTGCGCCAACATGAAAGTAAACTCGATTGTGTGCCAACAAAGTGTGACTTTCATGAAATTTATAAAAATATTAAGAACAAGTCAACATAATGATCACAAAACACATAGAAATAGGTAAATCTAGAAATCTCAGAAAATAAATATCATCACATATATACAAGTATAGTCCCCAAGTTAGATCCCTATTCTCTAAGCATTGAACACAAGTATTTCATTGGATTCCACACTTTTGGGCAAAAGAAAGATAAAAAGATGAAAAGAAAAGAAACAAGAGAGAAGTGAGAGTGTTTTCTCTCTCTAGCCACCTACTAAGATCTAAAAATGAGCATAAACTTAAAATCTAGTAGACAAAGGTCCATATATATAGTATTAGGTAATCAAGCTTAAAAATAAGCCAAAAAAGTGGCCAAATGCCCAAACAGCCGCAAGACTCGTACCGGCGCAGGCACTGGCCATGCCAGACGTGCTTGCGTGGGACGCCGGTCCTGGCGCAGGCCGTACCGGACGTGCTGGGTGCGCCCCTCATCACCCAGCGCGGGCGCCGGCTGGGTCTTCATTTTCTCGTTTCTGATCCGCGCCATGCATTGTTTTGCGGTACCTGTCGGCCGGTACCTTTTCTTGCTTAGTACCTCGGCATGACCCGTATCATTCTTCAAACCCAGTTGGCTAGTCTTGGCATTTGTGACTTGAAACGGCGTGGGATGTTTAAAATAAAACGTCCCACCCCTATACTTAGCCAGTTTTTTAGTGAAAAGTGGGGAGCCTCGTGTTGGATTTTGGCACGGCCCATGCCAGCTTATATGGGCCATGCCAAGACACCCTAACATGGGCTATGCCAACTGGTGTAGGTCGTGCTAGATTTTGGTCTGCACCAAGCAAGTGTGGTCCACGTCGGCCATGGCTGGTTCGCATGGCTAACTTCTTCGCTCCGCTAAGGGTGAACTATTAGTCCGATTTGGGAGTTTTTGTAGTCAATTTTATAACTCTTGAGAAGAAAATTCCAATGGGGATACTCTCAAGTGCTGATTCGTCTTGGATAATTCCCAAAATTCCGTGCAATCTTGAACAACGATCCCTCCTTTTCTTCTTTTGCCTTCTTGAACTTTGAATACGCCTTTCTTGGTCCCAATTCCTTCTACTACCATGATTTGGGGTTTGGGGCCTTTGATTTACTACCATCCTTGCAAATGACCTTGATAATTCTACCATTATTGCGAATGGCTTTCAAATATCTACTACCACGCTCGCAGATAGCCTTCCACCAAAAGAAAATGAAAAAGCACTCACAGGCAACCTTCTAATAAGATCAAAGAAGAAGATCTAGGCGCCTGTGAATACAAATTGTCCATTAGTCTCAATTAAGTCTACAAAATGCGGGATTTAGACAAGAAAAACAAAAGTGGTTGTCTAAACACTTTGTCGTGGAAACCTAGCTAAAACTAGCAATCAACTAAACAAACGATGATATAAATATGTTAAATGTATCGGCTAATGCATGCATAATGGTGCACATAAACTCCCCATATCCAATTTGGATAAAAGTATAGTTCATGGCCTGTTCGTGAACTTCTTTTCCTCTAATCCAGGTTCTGGAAGTATAAAGTAGGGTGAACGACTTCAGAGGCCCTGCAACTTTTCTCATCATTCACCTTTGGCCCCACATTTATTTATTGAATACTTTTACCCCCTGAACTAAAAAAAGTATTGAATCGTAGCCCTTCCATCGGGTCAAAGCGTTAAGTTTAGTCAAAACGTTAAATTTATGAGTAAATTAATAATTTCACATTGGGCGAACGACTTCAGGGGCCCTCCAACTCTTCCCATTGTTCACCTTTGGTCCCCCGTTTATTTTTTGAATACTTTTGCCCCCTAAACTAACAAAAGTGTTAAATCGTAGCCCTTCCATCCGGTCAAAGCGTAAAGTTCAGTCAAAAAGGTCAATTACAAGGTCAAAATAGTCATTTTCCATTTTCAAATTCTATTTTTTCTTTCTTTTTTTCTTTATTTTCCCTTTCTTTTTCTTTTATGTTTTCCCATTTTCTCTTTCCTCCACCGCTGTCCCATTTTTTTCTTCTGTTTCCCCATACTCCTTAAACGACCTCAACATTTCCATCGTAAGGTGGCGGGGATGAAGGCTAGGCAAGGGTTTGGGCTAGAACGGCGGTGGTGGGGTCAGCGATGGCGGGGCCAAGGTTTGGGCTGATCAGCGGTGTGGGGGCTTTGAATTCGGACGGCGGTGACGGGGGATAGGGTTTGGGCTGGGACAAAGATTAGGGAGCTTAGGCTGGGATAGCGGTGTGGGGCTCTAGGCTGGCATGATGGTGGCGGGGGAAGCAATGGTGGAGGCTAGGGTTTAGGCTGGGACGACAGTGTTGGGCTTGGGCTGAGACGATGATGGTGGGGATGAACGATTGGGAGGTCGATGTGGTGATCAAGGCAGGGATGAGGAAGATCGACGGGGTTAGCGGTGGGGGGTGAGACGATAAGGATCAATAGCTGGTGGAGGTGAGGTGGTCGGAAGCGACATAAGGTTAGCGGGCGGAAAGGGATCAGTAGCTGAAGGCACCGGCAGTGAGTCCGCTGGCTGTGGCGGTAGGAGAGCTTGGGTTGTGAGGTGGCGGTAGACAGTGGAGAAATTTTCTGAGAAGAAGAAGATAGAAAGGGGAAGGGGGGAAAGGGTTTGAAAAAAGAAAAGGTGGAAACAAAATGGAAGAGGAAGTAAAAAAAGGAAGAAGAGAAATAAAAAAGGAAAGGGATAAAAGAAAATTGAGAAAATAAAAAAATTGAAAGAATGTGAAATTACTAATTTACCCCTAAATTTAACGTTTTGACCAGACGGAAGGGCTACGATTGAGCTCTTTTGTTAGTTCAGGGGGCAAAAGTATTCAAAAAAATAAATGGGTGGCCAAAGGTTAACGATGGAAACAGTTGGAGGGCCCCCTGAAGTCATTTGCCCAATGTGAAATTACTAATTTACCCCTAAATTTAACGTTTTGACTGAACTTGATGTTATGATCGAACGAAAGAGCTACAATTCAGCACTTTTGTTAGTTCAAGTGGCAAAAGTATTCAAAAAATAAATGGGGGGTCAAAGGTGAACGATGGAAAGGGTTGGAGGGACTATGAAGTCGTTCGCCCTATTAAGTATATCTAGGGTGGACCACATAATTCTAGCCCATAAAAAATTACCCAAATGCAGTTACCACCATTGTTTTCAGGAAAAGTTTTAACTAGGGTGTGAATATTTTTAAGTCCAATGACATTCTCATCTGTAGAGCAGGGGCGGATCTATGCCTGGACAAGGTGTGGCAATTACCCCACCTTTTTAAAAAAAAATTATTTTAAAAATTATTTTAGTTAATTAATATATAATTTTTTATTAGTGTGCTAGTTTATTTTTAATTTTAGATCACTTTATTCTTCTAAATTTAAAAGTTTCTCAAAAATTTAACACTATCTTTATATATAGAGTCATCATATTATATTCTGACCCAAAAAAACTTCTTGTCTCCGCCCCTGCTGTAGTGTAAAACAACATAAGATCTTTATATTTTCCTTTGCTTTTAATCAAGATCATTGGGATTTCAAAGAAACTTGGGGAAAATTTATGAAGTATTTCTATTATTCCTTTTGTAGGCTTCAATATGGTTACAATATGGACATGAATAGTAAAGAGCACATGATTTATTAGAACTAACTTCATAGTCTGAAAAAATGTTTTGTTGAAGCCTAGGATTTACTGAATCTAGTGGATTCTGTTCGAGGCTATTTTTGTTTCTTCACGTGGAAATATTGCAGCCCGTTATTTGAATGGAAGATATCCATTCAACATATATATTTGTTTTAGATTTTAACCAGGTTATAGTTATGGTATAAGCAGTTTTTGAAATATAGAAGGTAGATTTTTCGTCCAAGTGGCTTCTTCATATATTTTGAAAAATCTCATCAGTTTTTTAATTCCTGTAGAGTATTTTAGAAAAATTGTTGTATCATCTGCAAATGATGTATGGGTTACATTTATCATGAATTGTGACAGCCTATAATACCCTATACTTGCATATTGAAATTGGAAGTTGATGTTTCTTAAAAAGGCCTCATCCATTAGGATAAAGAGCACGGGAGATATGAGATCTCCTTGCTTCATTCATTTAGAAGCTGAAAGAAACCATAATTGATCTCATTGATAAGTACAGAGAAGTGTACTACTTTTATTTTGCCTATAATGATGTTTTTAAGAGTTTCTAAGAAGCCTAATTTTTTCAACGGTTTAGAAAGAAAATGTCAGGAGACTCTGTCAAATTATTTCATCATATCAAGCGTAATTAACATGTTATAACCATTTGATTTGGAATGCAAGTATTGTGTTAAGTCCTGCATAGATAGAACATTGTCAGATAATTCCCTCCCTGGAAAAAAAAGTTGTTTGTTAAGGGGAGATAAGTTCATTCATTGTGGCCCTTTATCATTTCAACCATAAGCTTTGATAGTATCTTGTTGATAAAATTACAAAAACTTATGGGCCTAAAATCTATAAAACAGGAACAAACCTCGTTTTGAGGAATTAGTTCTATCAATATTGAGGCTATGGATTTAGGGAATGAATCTTGCTTAAGAAAGATTTAATTATGTCTCAGCAGTGTTTGTAGAACAGCGCTAAGAACCTGTCATATTCAGGGTTTGAATCACTCTCCATAATTTTTACAATATCACCAAATTCGGTAAAACTGATAGGGGCAACCAGTTTTTTTTCCACCGGTGATTAAGTTTGGTATTTTTCCAAGAAAAACATTTTTGTTTATTCCATATTGATCTATTTTTTTTCCTCTAGAGAGGATATCTGAGTATAAGCTTACAAATTCTTCCCCAATTTCCTTTTGGTTGCTTATCAAAATCCCCTCTGAATTTTTAATTGTGGTAATTTGTTGTCTTTTATGGTTAGCTTTTACTGATTGGTAGAAGAAGTGGGAGTTAGATTCCTTTTCATTTAACCACTTAACTCTTGATTTTTTTCTCCAAAACATCTCTTGGTTGTGGAGAGCCTAAGTATAACAGTGGTGTGTGGGATTCTTTCTGAACCACCATAATATCTTAAATCAGCGCAATGCTCTATACTATTTTCATGACACCTAAGAACAAGGTTCTGGGGTGTTCCAGGATCTTCCTCCGATGAATAAGTCAATGTATGAATAGTATCCAGGAAAATGTCATTACCAGTCATGTTGATCAGACCATCTATTATACCTGGTGATCACTGTGATCTTTGTGGATTGTGGTCCATGTGTTTCTGACTCGTGGTCACGTTTCCAGGATCTTGGGTGACAATCACCCTTTTACTTGGGTTCACTTATTTGGTTTAATATATGCGAGGTGCTATTCTAGACTTAGACTTCACATGGTTGAGAAAGACCCGAAGAGGTTTCTTCACTATGCGATCTATCCTCTTATCCATTTCGCTAGGTTTGAGATTCTATCTTTGTTTTGGATTTTACATGGTTGAGGGAGCTATATACCATAATCCCTCTCTAGCCTCTAATTTCCATCGTATGTTGATAGTAAAATTTAAACTAATCACAAAAAATCATGGGACTTTGCGGGTTAAGATGTTTATTTTGTAAAGATAAAATATTCCATAAATTATTTATTCGCCGATCAAGTTTTACTTTGGAATGTGGAGGGCCACTTGTGAGGCCCTGAATATGTATTTTGTGAAATTTTGTTGATTAAATAGATTTTTGTGTTTTTGTTTTATATAATTGTTGTTTTAATTTTTGTAAACTAGCAAATGTTGGGACACGTTTTATATAATTGTTGTTTTAATGGTTGGTCATATGTGTCAGTGGCTCGTGATGTTTCAGGCATATGCAAAGGTGTGATAAATTACATCGTTGTTTTTGCATCTTGGTTTCAATTACACGTATTGGTGGTATATGCTTTGTTCACAAAAAGTTTTTTGCTAATATATGGGGTTCAGGGGTAGAAGTGTGCAGCGCCCTAAAGCTGGTTCGTTCCTAGGTGTGTAAGCGAGGCTATAACTTCCTTCCCAAGTTTTTAGGGCTTTCAGTGGGCTGTATGTGTAGGTAAGGATGTCACATTTATGTTGACTTTTCTGAAATAATTTTTCCCAAGCTATTTTTTGGGATAGCTGGTTTTTCAGGGATCGAGGGGGCGCTTTAATAGTTATGGATTCCTTAGGCTTTGTTGCACCAATATAAGGGATTCTATCCCAGCATTTTCAAAAGCATGGTGATATTTATATTGACACGAAGTTTTCATGAGTTTTGTACTACAATGGTATCTTATCCCGAGTGTGGTTCTTTTTATGGTCATAATTGTTATCAAGTTTGGATGAACGATTTACAAAATCTTGGTGAGATATGTTTAGCTTGTATTGTAGATTTTATATTTTTACTTTCTACGTTGCAAGTTTTGATTTTTTTTATTTTGACAAGATCGACAAATGGGATCAGCAAATGTGAAGAAGAGGAAGATGGCGGTTCTATGACCTCGTCTCAGAAAACCGTTAAGCGAGCATGAAGAAGAACTAATATATGTTTCGTTGCCCAGCTCCACCCCAAATGATGGTTGGGATCAGGAGGAGACGTATAGTGCAGACGGTGGTTTTTGAACTAATAATCTGCCTGTACTTATTTTAGACTGGTTCTTTGTTTTGTGTCTAGCAATCTTGTTGTTGCTACAATTATTTCATCGAACAATTTTAATAGTGGTGTTCCTATGGCCACTTATGTAAACAAGAATGAGGGGATGAAATATATCCTCCAGTTTCTTAGAATGTTGTCTATAGCCTATATAGGGCTTATTCGTGTGTTTATTATGATCATATTGTGTTCCACATTGTTCAAAATTTCAAGATATTATCAAATTGTATCTATTAAAGTTTTAAGCATGACCAAGTTGTATTATCTAAATTTTAGAGTTTGAATACGTTTGTGAGAGCTTGAACATTGTACACGTTTTACCAATTTTAGTTTAATGTATGGTGTTACACGCCTCCTTCAACCACGAGAAGTCTAAAACAAAGACAAGCCTCTCGAGCCTAGCGAACCAAATAAGCAAATAGCTTTCCTAATAAAGAACAAACTTCACGGGGCTTCCCTTAATAAAGTGAATCCCGAGGTCAGAATATTACCTCGCACCTATTAAGCCATATTAGTGAATTTTAGTGGGAGGATGAATTTCACCCAAGAAACAATGACTTATGAATAACATGGACTAGACCATCCATGATCCTAGTGATCACTAGCTATAAATAGATGATTTGAATAACAATATAGGTAATAGCATTTTTCTGGAGATTACTCGCATATCAAATACATACTAACTTAGGCATCAGAAGAAATTTTTGGGAGCTTCCCGGGACCTTATTCTCCAGGTGTCGTGGAGCTTGCCTGAAACATTGCGCCAATTCTATATATTATGCTAGTCCGGAAGGAATCCCCCAGTTCAGTGGCGCCGTCTGTGGGGACCAATTTTTTCTTTTCAAGCCTTCATGGTATCAGGAGGAGGCTAAGTTTCATGCTGAAAGAGAAAAATCAATTAACTCGAAAGCAACCGTATATATTAGCAAACCAGAGTATGGTGAACATACAATATTAATAGATGACAATTAGCCACCACAAATACATAGTCGATGGACACAATTACAATACAAGCTTCAAAATTTTGATAAAGGCCAACTGGAAAGAATCAAACATAAGGGATTAGAGAGAAACGAAAAAGCAAAAAAGCTATAGGACAGCACATCGGCAAAAGACGACGTTGTGAAACTAACCATAAGACAAACCAGGAAAGACTCAAAACATTGGGATTGGACCAAAGCAATGAAATGAACGAGGGAAAACTTTAAAGCCTCGAACAGGCACAATTGGATGAAAACGGAGAAGAAAACCAAGTTTAATCACACAACATCAATACATTACAACATTACACCATCCTAACTAAGGTACATTTACACCCAGGTATGCAAGATACACCTTACGCAGTATAAAATTTCACTCATATAATGCTTATAGGAAATACTTGTATATATAACCAAAATCATCACATACATTACAAGTTTTACTTCTTATCATGGTAGATATCTATTCCCATACTAGAAGATACAGTTCTTATGTAGAAATGATCATAGGACTACTATAAAAAATTGGTATAGCATGACCATTGTTTTAGATCTCACAAAACTAGCTTTAAATGAACATGATACAACCTGATTAAGCTTAAACCTTCAAATATATAACTCTTTAATGTTTTAAAATCTTGCATGATGTGAAATACGATCCAATCATGATACAAGAATAGTCCATACATAACCTTCTAAGAATTGGGACAATAGATTTCATCCCCCTAATTATTATTTAGGTAGTACCCCTAGGAACACCACTATCATAACGGTTAGACAAAATAAGTGTAGCGATAACAAGATTGCTACACTCAAAAGGTCAGACCAGTCTAAAGGGAGTACAGGCGGCTGCTAGGGTTAGAACCACCGCATGTACTGTATATCCCCAACTTCTAGCAGTCATTTGGGTTTAGCTAGGCAAAAAAACCCAAATTAGTTCTCTTTTGTGCCCGTGAAACGGGTTTCAGATATGATGTCGTGGAACCTCTGGTGAACGTCGTTTCACTCACCAAAATATTCTACAAACTCTATAGATGAGATTAGCACAATAGTAAGCAGAGTCGATCACACGAGGAACATAGCAATAACTATAATACAATTACCTACTAATATAAAAACAGTTTGGTGTAGACACCACGCCTTAATTTTCAAGATTTCATCTAAAACTAATAATGCAACTAAAAATATCATATACAAAATAATAATGCAAACCAAAAAATATATAATCTATAATATATATGAAGAAGGTAATCGGTTCAAAATAACTCACATTAGTTAAACATCGATCATAGGTGCAATGATAAATTAATTCTTATGTATCTATCAGTTATAGGAAAGTATGTACGCTTAACCTCCCCAATTCTTTCTTACCTTGTCGACAATTGACCAATTATAGTTAATCAATTATTTCATTTACCAAGATGCCCCAGAAAGTATTCGCTAAACCAGATACACACCTCGATGGCATTAATAATAAAAAGAACCTAATACAACAATTACCAAAGTAAAAATAAATAATAATGCACACTTAACTGTTCCCCATTTTGCTATTACAGTCTTAGCTAGTTAGTTATTTTTCACAAGAACTTGCAACTTACTAACTCTCTCCAACGATACGTATTGGTGGAATTAGATAGCATTATCCCAATAATATTCAAGTTGATCGGGATTAAACATATCAAGAATAAATTAAACTAAGAATAATTAAGAACACATAAGAATCAATTATAAAACAATTAGGTCTCACAATTTATAAACTAATACTTGTTATTTCATGCAGATATATAAATTAGCTAGCCATCATGATTAAACTAAACATATAAATAATATAAAAATAACACATAATTAATAAAATAACAGAGTAACGAATAAAGGGAAGCAAATCAGGAATTGGATTACAAAGCTGCGTCCCTCTAATGTAAATAATCCTTCAAACCAAATAATTAACCTGCAGCCGCCGAACTGATATGGCGACGGGTTTGAGGAAGAAAGGGAATTTAACTATAACCCGGGTTATGCTAACCGGGTTTACCCGCGAATTTATCTAATTTTCCCTTATTCGCAAATAGGCCCATGTCCCGTCCATAAACTTATGGACATGTATTATGTCAGGAGATCCACTCTTCTCTTAAAACAACTGCACCTTTGAAGAGTTCATAATGTTAAAGATAAATATTAAAGATAAATATGACGGTGAGTGGCTACTTTCAGATTATATTATAGTTCATTCTTTTAAAATATATTTCTCAATTTTTAAGAAATGTGCTCAATTGATTCTTTTATTAGATATAACAAATTTTTTTAAATTAAAAGTTAGTCATCATACTAGTCAATGGTTACTAAAGTAACAAGTTTTTAACAACTTTTAAGTTCAGATTGATATTTTTAAAATTTTCTCTTGCTTCAATGTTTTCTTCATCACCTCCATTACGTTTCAATCATCGCCGACTAAACTATACTCGCGATCTATTCTGTTGTCTTTGTTCCATATTTTTTGCTTCTCAGTGGTGTCACAACCACTACTAGAAAATTGACTTAATGTTGTAAAATATAGTTGGTTAATTAATAGTGCATTCATTGATATCACATCAATGGCACGTTTAAAATGTGTCGTAAAATCTAACCATGTCATTTTGCCTAAAATAATATCTTAACAGTCACTTTCTTATCCATAAATTATTATTTTTTGGTTAAACAGTGGACTCTTTCTCATTAAAATAACAATTATGTCTCACACAAAGTGGGGTGAAACTTTCATAGAATGGGGTGAATCTCCCACGTGCTCTAAGAGCATGCTCTACACAAACATAATACATTTGAAGATTTAAAACCATAATAATGCAAACCAATGGGGGAAAAGGGAAAGGACACTGCTCTAGCCACTTTGGCAAACCCAGCTGGATTATCCATAAAATTGGACCTAGTGTTCTGAATCCAACTAAAGGTAACTTTCTTCAAGTGAAAAAAAGAAGGAAAAAAAAAAAACTAAACGCAACTCCTTCAGCAGCACAGCATTTGAGCAGTAGATGGGGCAGTGTAATTGCACCAATAAATTGGCCAAAGATCTCCGCACAGGAGATCTTCTTACAACGTTTTATGCTTGCGTCATCATCATTTTGTTTCCCTCCCTTCCCCCATGAAACTTCTCTCTCCAATAAATAAGAGAGGTTCACCCGTTTGTACTGTGTTAGGTATGTGTGGTGTGGGTGCAATCACTATAGCAAAACGAAGGTACACACACTCACACACTCGACACAACTCCTGGTGCAACAGTTCTGTCATAACACAAAATGAAGTTGCTTTTAGCTCTTAGTTGTTAGATTCAGGTAGGAAAAGCATGTTTCTTTCTTACCCTTTTCACTCTCATTTCTACTCACCCTTCTAAAACACATCCTCTTTTCTCAAAAACGATGAATGAGAAAAAGAAAAGACCTACTTGCTCTTGTCCCTTGTATATGGCTCTATTTGACTTTATTTTTTTCCCTAACACGTTTGTCGTTTGACCATCAATAACTTTTATGTATACACAATAACAGACATATCATGTGAATTCTTCATTATGTGTAGTTTCTAAAAAATAAATTTTTATAATACGATATTATACCCAATTGAAGTTATCGATGGTTAAACATACCTTTAAAAATGTCAAAAAACAAACATAAATAAGAGACAGAGAAGTACCACCTGCCAATGCACAGAAGTTTCAACACAAGGGAATCCAGATATTTTGATCCTCATGATGAATGAGCAGGGCATGGATCAAGAAACCTAGCATTAATACTTATTACTAACTCCATCCCAACTATTTTTTCACTCTTTCTCTTTTTAGATGCCTTAATTATTTTTACACTCTTTCTCTTTTTAGATGCCTTAATTATTTTTACACTCTTCACTTTATTTTTATTTTTGACCACTTTTTATTCATATTTTTATCATGGGATGGCCCAAAAAAAGACTAAATCAACCTCAAAATAAAAGGAAAAGGAAAATAAATTAAAGAAACCCCACCTATAAATCATATAATAATACACTCTTACAAATACTTCATCTTTCTCTCTGCAAAAAAATAGTTGGGACGGAGGGAGCACTTCCTTATGCTATTTTAACATTGTGACACCTTTTAAATTATTAAATTTGAAACACCATGCACTATTTATTATGACTAAAAATGCCATATTCTCTTACATTCATTAATTTAAACTCAGTAACAATGTTCACATACTCCTAACTAATTCACGAATTACATATATAACCCTAACTAATTCACGAAAATGCACATATAATTCTGTGATAGTTGAAAATGCAAATATAACCCTACATAGTTACTGTATGTGCAAATATAACTTTTTCCGGTAGTTTGAGGCCAGAATTTCATGAAAATACATTTTTGCCCCTCTAAAAAAAATTAAAAACTGAAATTTTAATTTGGAGTCCCTTTATGTTTTTTGAGTGGCTAGAATCCGTACCTCCCTTTCCTTGATTTCGAACCGAAACGCTCCGACAGCTACTGGAAGAGGAACTTGGTGTGGGTCCCTCTTATGTCCGCCAACACTCTGTTATTATTGTACAGCGGCCGCCGTAACATTACTCCGGCAAACTCAATTGTGAAACGGACTGGCGACAGTTGGCGGTAATTTGTTCTTGTTTGTGAATTTGCGATTACTCTGGCGAATTTGCGATTAGATTGGTAATTAGTTCTTGTTTTATTGAATTGGATATTCGGATGCCTTTTTGTGGATTGGAGTTATTCATTCATGTAAATTTTGAAGTATGATTTTTGTGATTTATGGTGAAATATTGGTGGCCCAGTGATAAAATATAAGAGATATAAAAAAAAATCTTTCAGCAGCGATGCGGGCTTGCTTAGCAGCATCGGAACTGGAACCAGGACTAGTCATTAGTGCAGATCAGTAAAACACATGATCGGCGGTACGGTAGGTCGAACACGGCGGTGTGTGAATCCGGGTAGGTACGGACAGCGAACGTTCATGGCAACTGGAGAAGAAGTTGCGGCGATTGTCGGCTGCGAAATTGGAAAATCAAGTAGGTAGAATCACAGTGGCAAGTAAAGTCAGGCGGTGCCGCGTGAACGTCACTCGCTAGCAGATCAGAGTAGTATGAATCACGGCAACTGTTGAAGTGGTAGCGGCGATCGAAAAAATAGCAACCAGCAGGGCAGCCAACGTCGGTGGTGGCGCATGAAGTGTAACACGCAGCTTGACGGTGGCGGCTCTGACGGAAGACGACATCAGATTTATTTAGGGTTCAGGTCTCAGAATTTTTAAGCTCTGATACCATGATAAAATATAAAATACTTTATTAATGGTGCATTGATATCACATCAAT